>CM021105.1:70313110-70326969 GCA_007115665.2 Sequoiadendron giganteum
TATAACATTAGAATTCAAATATTTGGTATATTATAATAGAAAATGTAGAATCATAAATTTTCACCCATGAAAATTACATAATAGGTTTAGCCCAAAAATAGGTTTGGTCTGGTACAATAATACCTATGTCCAATATATTTTGGCCCCAATTTAAAGATTTTACTGTCGGTATTTTAATATTAAGAAATTTGAGTTTTCTTCTCGCTTTTCTATAATTAAATTTATATTGAAGTAAAATTATTTGTCACTATTTTAAATAGCTAGAATATTTAATTGAGAAATTAAGCATCCCAAAAATTAGTCAACAAAAAAAATAGTATAGTTTAAATCACTTGTTTTAAGGAAATATCTTCATGAATAATGCATCAAGTATTTATGTGGGTTTATTCATTTTTTATTTTGTGAGTACTTAAACATGCATAAATTATCTCAAGAAATGAATTCTCCTCGAAGGTGATGAGTACAATGAATTCAGTTCACTAGGGAAAGTAGATTTGAGTGGTAATTTGTAGCTCAAATTGTTTATTTATCTTTATTTTATTCATTTTCCTCTTCCTAACTGATAATAACCACTCTTTTTATCATCATAGTCATTGTGGAGGTAGAAGTACCAAAATGGATTTTGACTTAACTTATAAATCTTTCTTTTGTGTAGCTTATAAATCTGAAGAAAATTTGGGAAAGCATTGAAGAACTAATTTCTCAATTAAGAATTGAAATCTCTCACGTCAAAAACTTAGGGAAAGTAGAATTTATTAGTGATAGATAAAGTATCAACACTGAGTCTAGAAATAGAAAGAGTTTATGGATAATGGCCATTTGAGACCTAAATTTTGGTTTCGAAGGTCTAAATTTTTAGGTCTAGGGTTCTAGTCCCCCTCCCTAGCCAAATCAAGCCTAAAATTAGATTCCAAGTTGCTCTATGTCTCCACTCTACTATTGTATACTATATTTCTAAGTTTAATGATTTGTGTTTTTCTATAAATCTGATTATTTTTCTACATTAGCATACTTGATATAGTTGCATATTTAAACTATCAAATTATGTTAAATCAATAGTTAATTAATCAATATCAAATCATCCCCCAAGAAAGAACCAAAACCATGATCCAACATTCTAGCTCTTCCATTGAGGTTAGTAGCCAAGTGTGTATTTTTTATCATTTTTGGTTCCTTCCATATGTGATGTAGGAAAAAGTGTGACATAGAATCTAGATCCCTTTTTCCCATATCACATATTCATGAATCTAATGCTTGCTCATTTTAATAACATTATGAAAACCATTATGAGTACTGGTTTTGTGGATCATTGTTGTAACTTTGTGTATTTGTGGTGACCTCTCCTATAGAGGGTGAGAGGGTATATTGTTGGGCTCAATTTCTTATGATGTTGAGGGTCTAGTTCTGATCTATTTTTTAGTTGTATATACTAGTGGAACGGAAAGTCTATTCTTCTTCAAGGATTGGTGCGATGTTGCTTGGCTGGTGCAGGAATTTTTCTTGGGTTTAAGGTCCCTGCCAAACCCTAGGTGTACAAGGTTGTGGATCCCTTCAAAATATAAAGGTTTGGATTTAAGGTCCCCACCAAAACCTTGTTGTAATGGGTTATTTGTCCTAAAAAAACCAATGGGTTCAAGATTCATGTAAACCCTTGGTTCTTTGTTGGGCAGCTTGCTAGTTGGTGGTTGTTTATGTCTCTTTTTCACTGTTGAGTTTTATTGGATTCTATTCTTACGGAAGCTTGGTCGTCTTTGTTTGGGTTTTGGGTCCCTTCAAAACCTGATGGTTCCAGGTCCATTCAAAACTTGTTGTTAATGGTTTTAGGTCCATTCAAAAGCTATTTTTCCACTAATCAAAAACATTATGAAAACCATTAATTTATGATTTCAAATATAATTGCAATCTAGGTTATTTTAATTTATTATTTATGCATTCATATATTGGTAAAAAATATCATTTGGAAAGATAAATGCTTGCATAGTTCTTATGATTTCAAAAAGATAAAAAGCTAATCATTTTCATATTGTTTAGAGTAGCTTCATTCAATGATTATATTTTTAAATCTAAAAATGATCTATTGTGAATATTGTACTATTTCAAAATTATTAAATTATACACATGAATGTGTGCTTGATATAAGAAAATTAGCACTTTTGTACATTTTGATAAACCTATATGTATTCATACCTGAACCTCTACAATTTTAGAACCTTAAGGATTATAGTTTAGTTCTATATTTTCAAAGAATTAAAATTGAACACATATTTTTGAAAAATACAACATAATTCATCCTTTTGTGTATATCATCAAAATAATTTGGAATTCTACTAATTAGTGTTGCGCTTTAAAAAAATTTACAATGGCTATTTGTTATATATGACATTGATGTAGATCCATATAAAATAATAAATTAATTACTATGGTGTTTCTCATTTCTATGTGGCATTAGTAGCATCATGTTATGTTCATTTCCATTAGTGGGGCCACAAAAAACTATTGTGCAATATTATTTCATCAATAATGGGTAACACGATAATATTTGTATATTGTTATCCTTGTCCATACACTTGAGAGGCAAGGATAACTAATCTCATGAGGTATGTGTTCTTTTTAGAGGATCCCCTCTTCATTCATCATCTCTTTAAAATATCACTGTAGAAAGTGGACTAATGTTTTAAGGGTAGGACATATTCCCCCATCTATTATTGTATTTACTAAGGATTTTCTCATGATATTCCTATTTAGTTGGCATAAGGCATTCTATCCCCTAATTTTTTCCCATGTATCTCATCTTGTCACCTTTTAGTGGTGATATTATATATGATATCTCCTAAATTGTGGCTTTATCAATCCATTTTTGGGTTCCCTTAGTGGTGGTATTATGCTTGATACCCCATAAAGTATGGTTTATTATGTCATGTTCATGCCCCCTTAGTGGTAGTATTACACTAAATACCCCTTGGTTTTGGCCATTCATTGCATGATTGTCCTCTTTTAGTAGTGGTTCCATATGTGATACTCCTTGTAGAAATTGAGAAATCCAACTTCACAGACCCCGAAGATCACCTACATGCAAATAACCTATCACAAAAAGGAAACATTGGAGACAAAAAGAAAGGGTGCTCTGAAAGATAAGAATTGTATAAATCAAAGAGTATGAATAAATTACAATGATCAATCCTTATATAAGGAGATTGTGAAACCCTAAAATAAACCCTAATAGTTGGACATTTAATAATTAATATAATTATTAAATGTCACAAAGTGCAAACTAAAGTGAAATCCTAAGAGAGGAATAAAGGTAACTTAATTAACACAATTAAGTTAAAACCTTTACTCTAACGCCCCCCCTTAAGATGAGCAATAGTGTAGCTACAAACAAGTGCAAGAAAGAAAAGGTAACTACAAAGCATGAAAGTAAACATGGGTCTTGACAACTAGGCTAGATCAGGTACCCAAATACAACCAAATCTCTATAAAGTGGAGAAACAGAGAAAACCTCATGGGAAAAACTCTCCTCCGAAAAGAGATGCTGAAAGCCATGAAGAACATCACTGAAGTAGAAGAAGATGCAAACAACAGTCTAAAGATGATTGCTATGGTGCTAAAGAACCTCCTCTAAATATAGGATGATCAAGATCAAAAAGACAACAATCTACATGAGTACCCCAAACGACGCTACTCGAATCGGATGGCAAACAAAGGTAAACACCTTGAACAAAGATACAAATGGCACAAGTACCAATAGTCTGAAAAACACTAATCAACTGAGAATGGAATATTCCTTCCAAGGCGAAAACAAGGAAGCATTAACACAAACAATATAATAACCCCCCCATAATGTTGAAATGGGAGAGCTTGAAAAATCCACTAAAATGTTGTGTAACATCCTATAGGGCATGAAGGAGAAGAAACAACATTTGAAAGTGCACAAGAAATCACTTGCAACTGAAAAATTAGTGTATAAAACAAAGCACACATGCATGAGGCTGGAATCATATGGATCCACTGTCATCATGGAGGAACACTCATCGGACAAAAGTGTGATGGCAAAAAAAAAGGCACTACACAACCCCCCCATGGCACTTTATAAAACAGTGTGAGTACAAAATATGGCACAACCTTATGTGCAAAATCCCCAAAATACATGTACAATAGTGTGGCACTTTATCTCAATGCATTTACATAGAAGATTGCTTATAAATGATACTCAAAATGCCCACAAAGGATAAAAAATTGGAAATATATGAAGAATAGCCAAAAACAAAGTATCCCATGCAAACAAGAAGTTCCCAAGAGCTAATATGTCTAGGTAATTCACCAGAGTGTGAAAACACAAAAAATAGTATAAAATATACTTAGAATGAAACCTGGAAAAATTGCATGAATGGAAGTGAAGAGATCTGAAAGAGAGATCCAGCGACGCTGAGATCGCGAAAAATGAAGAAACGAGTCAAAAATTATGAGCTCGGGACTGAAAAAAACTTCTTTGACTTCAACTGGCTATAGAATGCACCAACATAAAAATGAAGCAATGAGACCCACACCACTAGAAATTTGATAGAACCAGCTTTCCAACGATATCTCATTTTCCAAAAAATGATATCGTATGCCCAAGTTATGGCGTTTGGACGAAAACAGCTCCAAAGGGGAAAAAAAAAAATAGAGTTGGATTAAATTTGATGGTCATACGGCCATCGCAGCAAGAATCCCAGCCTAAATTGGACAGATAAATGGATGTTTCCACACATGCACAAAAATTTAAGTGAAAAAAAAAAAATTATAAAAAGAAAACAAAAAGTAAAGCTTCACTGACCCTGAAGATCACCTGCATGGAAATAACCCGTCATAGAAAGGAAACATTGGAGACAAAAAGAAAGGGTGCTCTGAAAGAAAATAATTGTATAAATCAGAGAGTATGAATAAAATACAATGATCAATCCTTATGTAACGATATTGTGGAACCCTAAAAGAAACCCTAATAGGAGGACATTTAATAATTAATATAATTATTAAATGTCACACAATGCAAACTAAAGTGAAATCTTAAGAGAGGAATAAAGGTAACTTAATTAACACAATTAAGTTAAAACTTTAACTCTAAGATTCCTGAGGTGTGATCTCCCATGCATTGAGTTCCCTCCTTTGAAGTATAGTGATCAACTTATTTACATTCAACCTTTGTGGTGGTTTTTTTATAATACCCCCTTAGAAAAGATTAAAGCTATAGAAGGTCATTAGAGGCTACAAAAATATTGGACAAACCCTAGTAATGGGACTAAATCACCACCTTGGGTGTATGATTCCCTGTATACCCATTTTTGGCATCTTTCAATCAATTCTAATGAGTCACCAAGAGATTAAATTTTTTCCCAAAAACCTTAAACTAGGACTAAATCGCCCAGTCTAGCGTATCAATCCTAGTGCACTTCGAAAACATTTTTTTTTAGGTGTTTTAGACCTTGTTTAGACATCTTCACTCCTTTAGGTACATTTTTTCTCTCTATTTATTAGTTTGATTAAATGCTTTCAAGATTCTATTCTTTTGTGCATATACATTTCCTTTTCTCCTTTGAAACTTCATTTAATGGTGAACCCTAATCCAACCAAAAAAGGAAACCTCTAGTCCTTACCTTAATTGAGTCACTTGGTTGACAGATCTTGTTTTCTCAATGATTTTTTTCTCTCTTGATGTATGATTGCAGATCTAGGTGAATTAGATCTTGGAGATCATTTGAAGAAAAATTTGTCAAGAATTTGTCATCTTCATAGAAACTCACCTACAAATCAAAACTTAGACTTTCTAGACCTAAAGATCAGACAAGATGAAAGCTACAGATCACTAGAGGCTACAAAAAATAGTGGAAAAACCCTAGTAATGGGAATAAATCATCACCTTGCGCATATGAGTCTTTGTATACCCCTTTTGGCACTTTTCAATGGATTTCAATCAGTCACCAAGAGATTATAGATTTTTCCTAGAAACCATAAACTAGGACAAAATCACCCATTCTAGCGTGTTAGTTTTAGTGCACTTAAAAAACAACAAATTTCAAGCTTTTCAAACCTTGTTTAGAAATTTGCACTCCTCTAGGTACTTTTTTTGTTTCTCTCTATTTATTAGTCTTATAGTGCCTCTCATGTTACTGATACTTTATGATACTGATTTGTGTGTGTTTTGAGTATGTTTGATTTTTTATTATGTTCTGATGCATACTTGATACTTGATAGACATCTATTTTTCCATGTTGGTTGGCTGAAAATTATGTTTCTTTGCTAATGATATTTGGACACATGTGTTGGATACTTATGCTTATGATGTTGTTATTGATTGCTTTATGATGATAATGTTGTGTTTAGATTATTTTTACTGTATTTTATCTAGATGAGGGAGATAGTGTTGCATCGCTCATCCGTGAGCACCCTACCTCACCGCAATTCTCTTTCAAAATGAGTTTGATTATGAGTTTATATGTACATGTATATGTTGTTCAACGTTTGGTGTTATGAAGGACTGCAGGTATCAGGTGCGGACTCCACCTACATTGTCGGGTCTAAGTGTGCCATACATACCAAATGGTTTGATGTGGTTAGGGAGTTGATAAGAAAGTAACCCCATCTGTGTCGGTGGTTGGGTCAATGTTTGTTCATATCTTATATTAGTACTTCATTCGTGTGGGTATGATTTTGAATTTGAGTTATTTACTTTCATGGTTTTAGTAATGTTTATTAATATTTATGATTATGGCTATGTTAATGAATAATTTCTTTAAATTAAATGTTATCCTTCGATGTGAATAGTTAAATAAATTAAATTAATTTTGTAGTGGATGATATTAATAGTTTTATTAATATTGCAAAGTTTAAATTATCTTAGAATATCATTTAGTTTAAATAAATATAAATTAATAAATTATTTTATTAAATATTTAAATTAAATTGTTTAAAATTATTTCTATGATGACTGATTTTGTCATCAAGTAGTAATTTAATATTAAATTTAAAATTTAAAAGTTGCTTGAGTTAAGATTCTTATTTATTTAGTTTAATACTATTGATTTGTTTTGAAAGTTAATTATATTTAAAAAGGGAATTATAATGTTTAAGTTTTTGGAAGACAGTTAATTTAGTAAATTTGGGGAAAATGCCTATTTGAAAATTGGTAAAATGGAAATTGAAGGCAAGTGAATATTTTCCTTCTACAGTGAAATTGAGAAGTTTTTGGTAATGTGCCAATTTTTGCCTTCTTGGTATTTTATATCCATTCTTGTTTCTCTTTTAAAGATCGGAGAGAGAAGGAAAGCAAAATTTTGTCTGTAGTTTTTTAAATTTTGAAGTTTTGCTGAAAATTGAAATCTTTGTATCTTCTTTCAAAAATAGTTAAAAATTTAGAATTTGTAAATTGTGCCAAAAATTGTTCTTCAAAATTTCTTCTAGAGGTTGCAGATATTTGAATTTTCTGAAGCACGTGGTTTCTTGGATACACATGACACAACAATTCATCTCCAAATCAACTTGAAATGAAGGACTCCAGGTAGCTCTCTAATCCTTGAATATCCTTTGCAATTTTTTGTTGAAAAGAAAAGATTGTGAATTTCAAAAATTCAATATGTTTGTTGTGAGGGTTGAAATTATTGTTTTGTGAAATCATTGTTGTGTAATTGTCATCTCCAATCTTTATTTTTCACTTCCCCTTCATTTCCTCCTAGTGTCGTTAATTAATATTTTAGATTTGTGATAATGGTTTGCAAAGTGTCTGAGAATTTAATCTTATTTTGGATTAGATTGTCTATGCTTTGATCTTTCCATTGTTATTTCTTTGTAATTTTTAGTTATTCAAAGATCCTCATCTTCTTAATCTGGCTATTGTAATTCACCAATTTGATTCTTGTTATCTAAATGATTTCATTTGTTGGGCTATGCCCAATTGTTCCTTGTTGTTTATGCATCTTATATATATAAATGGTCTGTAATTTTTTCTTGTTTGGCGTATTGAATTGTGGTGGAACTATTTTTGTATTGGGGGTGACAGAGGTGGCAATGCTTCTAGCATTTCATTGCTTTCCCCTTATCCCTTCGTGTGCACCCCTTATACCTCCCCCCTTTGTGCTTGGGTGGTGGCACAACAACCACCAAGTTGTTGTGTGCAGCCATACCTTTGGCTATTACACAAAAACTTGAGGGTTGCTATGTGCAGCCAACAAGGTCACGCCCATACAAAGTTTCCCTGTTTTTTTTTATATATTTAATATTATATATATATATATAGAGGTCTGTATTTAGTTTTTAATTCTCCATTTTTTTTTAAATGAGTAGTGTTTAATTTAATGAATTATTATATTTAACTTTTAATAATATATGTATAGGAATATATATATGTATATATATCTATATGTATATACATTGGATGGATATTTATTTAATATTGTTTTGAAGATATGCTGCAATAATATCAATTTAATATTTTTTTTATGGCTGGCATATATACATATATATACGTGTTTATATATAGTTTGATAGGAATGTATTGTTGAAATGTAAAGTAATTTTAATTCTAGAAAATTAAGAACAAAATTATTTTGATTAGAATTCAGATTTAACTATTATTTTAATAAATCCGTATTTGGAAATGATTTTTTCAAAGTAGATTTTACAATTAGGAAAAATACAAGATTTAGAGAATATTTTGTCTTTTGAAAAAGTAACAAAACCACTAAATAAATATTGTTTTTAAAATATAACATTTTATTTATAATTGTTTTAATAGTTAAGTTTAAATATTTTGTTTCCAAAGTATACTTGTGTGATTAAATAATTGTAGAAAAAGTAGTTATTTTTATTAAATTTGATTTAGAAATGATTAAAGAATCTCATATTTTCTAACTTGATAAAATAAATTTGATGAGATAGTTAACATTATGTAAGTTAAGTTTTGAAATTAGATATTGAAAGTGAATGGTTATTCTCCATAGATTTAATTTGAAATAATTAATTTCATAATGAATTTTATGAGTGGGAATGGATTTTAAAATGATATAAATTTCTATTTGGTATGCCATATGTTTAATTTAGGTTGAATTTTTTATAGTTTGAAAAGGTGATTTTCATTGAAATAATGTGTTATTTTGGTTCTTCTGTAGTTGGGTACTTACCTCAATAGGCTAAGGGAAATTGTGTGTTTGCAAGTTGTTGTTGCACCTTTTTATCTGTCTTTTTACCTTGAGGATTTGTGTATGGGTAGTACCTCCTTGCTTATGATTTTTGATACTTTATGTTGTCACGAGATGGTCATGCCTTGTGTGTTATGTTTTATAAATAATTCATTTATGTTTTGAGAATTAAGGTACACGTTTACTTGTGTTTAGTTTTGGGGTAACCGTAGGGGAGAGTGGCTCTTCTTGGGGCCAGTGCAAAAGTGGTCGCTCATGAAAGAGTTTCCTTAATTAAGTGATAACCTAATTAATGTATCTAGTGGGTTGGGTTAGTTAATACATAAAAAAACTAAAAACATGCACCTCACCCCTACCATTAGTTCTCTCAAAGGATAAGGATAGGTGTGAAGACCTAGTTAGTAAGGTCACTACCTTGTCTCCATAGAAGGTAAGTTGCTCCACATGAGTCACCCTATGGGGCGATGCCTTGAGATAGGCTATCAGGTTAACCATAGATGGATGAAACTCATAGTGTTATGTAGTCTAGTTAATCCATATTGATGGAGGCAGCTCCTAGTGTTAGGTAGTATGGTTAATCCATGTAAGGCCATGTGATGACACTCTCCCATTGTGCCCATTGTTTTCCCTTTTTCTTCGTGCCTCTAGAGTTATTTTTATTATTGTTGTTGTTTATGTTGTTATGTGGTCTTGAGTTGTGTGGTGTTAGTCCTTTATGTTTTTGACATTATGGATGAGGGTTCTTTCTTATCAGCTCCTTGCATGGGGGGTGTTCCTTCAGGTTCAGAAGGTCAGGTGGAATGTGCAAAGCACCCATTGGGTTCCCGGGTGATGATCATGGTGCAGAAGAAGTTGCAGTGATCTCAGAGCTTCTCATGGAATAGATTGTACCTTTTTATGTATTCAGTTCTACATCATTGTACTCTTTGGATTATGATGTACACTTCCTAGTATTATAAGGGAAGTGACTTTGTAATGTAATATGGGATTTTTATTGTGTCGTATCTATGCAAATATGCTCAACAAATGCAACCTTATAATCATAAGTTGAAATGTAATATTATGTTATTCAGGCATTTATTTATCTATCTTATTCATGTTGGATGAATGTTGGATGAATTTCATATTTATATTATGTCTTATTCACACGTCTTTCATTTTTCTAGTTTAGTATTGTTTAACATTGTAGTTGGTTTCAATTTGTTTCAAGTAGTGCACCATTTTACCCCATGAGACTAGGTTAATGTTATATGATATATTTATGTTGGTTAATTATTTAATTATGTCAAATGTAATTGTTGTTATTAAAAAAAAAATTGTTCTATTATTGTTAGTAGTTGTGTCCTATGGGGTTTGTGTGGCAAGGCGTTACAAGCCTAATTACATGCTTTCGAGTTTCTAGGGTTTTGTGCATATATGTTTCCATTTCTCCTTTAAAACTTAATTTAATGGTGAACCTTGTCCAATCTCAAAAAAGGAAACCTCTAGTCCTTCCCTCAATTGAGTAAATTGGTTAAGGAAACTTGGTTTCTCAATGATTAAAGTGTCAAATGGTCCTAATTTATTTCTCTGAAAAGGTGGAAACCTATTTCCATTTAATCACTGGAAAACAAAATTATCTTTCCTTGATTGTCAAATTAAGGATTCCCATGTTACTCCACAAGTGCGCTTATATTGCTTCTTTGCACGCAGTTATCTCATTATGGGTGTTGTATGGTCTATCTTCTCATCCTTAGTGTGGATGGAGATTGATTCGATTTGTGATGGATATCACTGTTAAACTTATCTCTCTTTTGGGGAGGAGTATTACCCCACTAGGTTTTCTCCTTTTCTCTATTAGTGAGAGATTATATTTGCATATGTACATTTATTCAATTTTCAACCCCACGTGAATAATAGATCATGGGTACATTTTACCTTGTAGAATACAATGAGATCCATTATATTATATTTTAAAACAACGGTGGAAAGTAAATATTATAGTCTACCCCATCAAGCCATTGATAATATCCACTCTCGATCCCCTACTTTTCCATGAGAATTACTTTCGGATCTGATATATTCACCATTATAATTAATGCAATTTTATAATTTTTTAAATATTCACCAAAGTTTTCTATAATTTTTTTGTGATGTAAAAAATCAACAAAAAAATTAATATTTTTTCAAAGAAAGGAAAGATTCACCAATAAATATTAATTTTTTTCTTAAAAAGATGAAAATTTGCCAGGATTTCATATGTTTTTTTGAGGGGGGTTTATTTAAAGTTGTTATTGATTATGCCTATGGGATGATAATTTAGATGCAAATAGAAAAAGAAACTATGGAAATATGTATTTGTATGTTATCTCATTTTACGTGGAATTGTAATATAAATTTAGGGCATGGTTGGGATGATCTCAAATGTGTAAGAATATATTTTTAGACCTTTGTAGGCCTATGAATTGATTCTGTACTTTCTACATGAATGAATAAATATTTTTCTATCCCATAGTTTCAATTACCTGAAACTAATTCATGGAAAATAGTATTCTTCATGTAAGCACTCTTTGCTACCTACAAATGTTGCTAATATTGCATGATTTGAGAAACAATGGCACTCCAAATCATATGCATGCCCACCATGTTGTTGGATGAAGATATAATTTCATATATGTATGGAAAAAAATGTAATAATGGTTGGTTGGCTGGTATTTCTCCTTTCAATGTTGTATCTACTTATTTATCATTTATCTAGTTTATTTATGATGTAAATCTTAGTTCAACACAATATTCTCAAGGCTACACATGCTATAAGTCAATAGAAGATGTAGAATGTAGAGGTTTCTCTAGGACATAAGTCTTCCCATATTTAGCTAGATGTATTTGAAAGGGATAGGAATTCCATAATTATTTTCTAACATAGTCTTTTATAATTAGTTAATCCTCATTGGGATTTGTAGAGATGTGTCAAATTATATTTGAGATAAATCATTAATACACCATAGGGTTTTGTCTTGTTCCCTTTTAGAATTTTGAAGGATTGTTACCGTGAATGTTGATAGTTATATAAAGAGTTTCTTTTGGATCATTATATATATCATCTTGGGATTTTTTAATGTGTATCTACTTCTTATGTTATAATGAACATGCATGTTTTTGCATAAGGCTAGATGTTTGAATTTTTATATACGATTAAGGAATCAAACTAATATAGTTTGTAAATCTCCCACCACTCTTAAATCATTAAAAGGCTTGATTTTAATTTAATTTTAGCATAAGATGTCCCTCTCTATATGAATTATTTAGTTTTATGAACCTTGACAAATCTTAAGTGAACTCATACAAAAATCAATTACACAAGATTTCATACAGGAGTTTTGCTTGCATGTATATCTTACCTTAAAAAATAGTGAAAATATTGAATGGTTGTAGCTCAATTGATAAGGATAATGGCATGTTCCTGGATTATATATCCACTAAGTTCTACTTTCCTTGAGGTAAAATTGGCCTAATTTGGCCCTTCCTAGCTTAACCAAAGGAAAACTTTTAGCTTAAATGCAAGTTCCCTCATCATGTTGTAATCCACTATATAAAGGAAAACATGTCAGTATCTATGTACTCAGTTTGTTTCTACAAAAAAATGGCATGTAAATAATTGTCACTTCTAAAACTTAGTCGTGTCAAAATAAGTGTTTAGCTTGACAAACTTGTTAGAAGGTTCTATGCGCCTTATTTTACAAAACAAGGAAAGCTGTAAAAATAAACACAAACTTAAAATAGTAATTTTCTGAATTAATGTTTGAGTGAGCTATACTTTTTATTCAACTTAACACAAATATAACTCAGCATATATTTATTAGACTTTGGTTCTCATATATTATAGCAAAAATTGTTATTATAATTTATATTTGTGAGAAAGCTATATCTACTAGATTGACCCTTAAAATGATTTCAGATACAAAATATATAGACACAAATTACTTTATATATTGACATTTTTTTTATAATATACTTCTATTACAAAATTACTGCATGATATTTTTTTCGTTCATTTTTCATCCATCTTTACTACTATCACTACTATATATGAACTATTTAAGCAATAAGAAGCCTGTTAAAAGCAAAATATAGTTCACAATGAACACCCAAAGCTCATAAACCCTACAAAGATTGTTAATCACCAGAAAGGTAAATTTCAAAGAACATAACGTAATGTTCTCGTTTATAAAAACAAATACACAAAGAAAATTATGGCCATATGGATAATTATTGCAAACACAAATAAGATTCAGTGGTGTTCTTCAACATATTTTGGCATTTCCACACTTAGGAGGATCCCTGCAATTATTGAAAATATTGCATTTCTGTGCTCTTCACAGTTGATGTATAATAGGAAACGTGAGGGGAAGATCACAGATTTGACGGGACTTAAAAATATAACAGGGGAAGACTTTGTACCTTAGTAGCAATTCCTAGTAATTTAAATGATTGACAACCCACAATGTTGTCATGGGTTAAAGCTCTTTGCTCCATGGACTAAGCAAGCATATCAGTAGAGATGGAGGGGAAGGCGAGGTTTAATAATGGCCTCCAATGGAATTGATTTGGGCATTGTGATTCCGAGGCCCTCTGTCATGTCAATTGCAGTATCCTCTGGAGCAAACCACTCGAAGCTCTGAACCAGACGCCCCAAAGTATGGCTGATCA
>CM021105.1:70333038-70558801 GCA_007115665.2 Sequoiadendron giganteum
CAAATTAAGAAATTTGAGCTCGTAAACCAAAACAATTTCCAACCTCTTAGAAAATGACATAAAGGGTTCCTTCAATTTAATCACCTTCAAAACATAACTCAAAATTCCAATAATCAAGTAGTCTTAGTTAAAGCCACAATACCTTTTAGCTATAGAGACCCCAAATATAATTCACTCCCTCACCCGATACCCTTCATAACAAAATGTCCCAACTTTTAGAACAACAAATAATTACCTTGCCTCCCATCAAAATAACCTATCCTAATAATAATTTACCCCTTAGATTTAGATCGAAGGCTTATTTCCATTATCACCTGGAACATATAATTTCGTCTCCACTAAGATTTTAGGACCTAGGACAACAATATTCTATACTTCACATTCAAGGATGACCTTAGAGATCTAAACCCAATGAAGAATAAAATAAGAGATATAAAAATAAGGTATCCTAGGATAGAATTTCAGATTACAAGGGGTTCACCACTAAGCTTGACATGCAAGATGAAATGCAAAACCCAATTTGATGCAAAATTGAACTAAATGACTTGAAAATGTAAGAAGAATAAAATAGAAATCTATAGAACATAATGTGTACACTTTGAAATGTGTTGAAGACATCAAAAAACTTTGAAATTCTAAACAACATGATTTTGCGACCTAGTGGAACTTTGGTATAGGAGCACCTTAAGGTCTTTTGAAAGGTCTTAGCAAATTTTGGCTTGTAGGTGGTTCTAGCCAACCACCAATGTAATAAGGACTATTTGTTAAAGTCCCAAGGTTGATTTGGTGTGTGTGTTGTGGCAAGTTTGTTTAGAGTCTTGAGTGTTGTGTATTCTTAGGACATCCTGCAAAGTTGTCATGACAACTCTTCCTAAACATTGGGAAGCATTTATGTTATTCTAAGTCTGACCTAATGGTCCCAACATGTGGGGATAGGATATATAAGGTCAGAAAGACTGTAACCTGATAGTTGGAAGAGCTGGAAGTATGATTGTCTCTTGGAAAGAACAAGATTTCTTAACTATTTTTTTGAAACAGAGCCTTGATCCAGTCAATTAATGGATTGAAAGGACTGAACTAATGCATTGAGAATTTAATTTATGACATAAAACTACTTTGTGTGGCATTGGTTTAGTTTTTGGCACGACTGGTTAGCTGTTTTTTAAATTCTTGTGTTCTTCTGTTTCACTGCACGGATGAGGGCTAGTTTGTAAAAGATGCACCCCACTTGAATTTCCATGGTTGAACTTGCTGAAATCAAGTAGGGGACCTTGTATATAGTGTAAATATGGTATGTGGGGTCTCTTTTTGCAGGAGAGCAAATAAAACAATCAAGCTCTAGGCGAGTGTAGGGGCTTTCTGGCTAGGTAGTTGAACATAACAAAAGCAAGAGGGCTTGCTTAATGGATTTGTTGGTTCCAATCAATGGTGTAGAGGCATAGGGGTATGTTTCTAGGAAATTGTTATGCAAGGAGAACTACAGAGGAGGCCATTAAAGCACTCAATGAAGTTAAAGAGACCAGATAGTGTCACATACCCTATAAACCCTTGAAAATAGGGGTTTGGTGATATACCTATGTACGGACACCAAGGAGGTCTAAAACCTAGGAAATATTGGAGCCTAGGAGGTCTATAGAGAGAATCCCTAAAGAGTTTTGGGGTTTGTTAAGGAATTCTTGGATTTATTTCAAGAACACTGGTTTTAGGAGGCCTAATTGACCAAAAAGGCTACAAGGCCTAAAACAAGGTTTACTTGAATTCGATGGTTAAATGAAGAAAGAATCCAACAAGATGGATCAGTGTGAAGTAAGATCAACCAAGGAATAGTTGGAAGACCTATTCCTAGTCCCAAGAATGGCTTGGGGAACATTGTGGCAAAGTTGAGCCCAAAGGTGCTTAGTAGGGGTGTGAGAGAAAAGGTGAGTGTTTGAAGTTGGTGGAGAGTTCTATAAGGAGATAGGGGTCTTAGGAGTGACCTCTGAGTAGGGTAGAATATAATACCCTAGTAAGACCAAAGATTAAGTCTTAGAAAGAGGAAATGTGCTCTTGAGAGATAGTACTCCCCATAAAATTGGTATCAGAGCTAGTTAAAAGGCTTGGGAATCGAGAAATATATATCTGAGGGACGTCAATCCATAGGGGAAAAAACCATGGTGACCAATGTAGAATTGGCTAGAGATTTGATAGAGCAATAAGAAAAGAACAAACGTCTTGAAGAAATTGTTGAGGAGATGAAGGACAAACTAGAAGAGGTTGCATAGACTGCAAGGAAGATGGAAGTGCAGTTAGCAGTGGTTAAAGACAAGGGTAAGAACCAAGTTGAGGAAGAAATAGAACCAAAACCTAACCCTCCATTAGCAGAGGAACCCTTCCTCAAAGCATTAAAGGCACTAAGTGGCAAGGCACTAGAAGGCATCCCTATTTTCATAGGAAGAATGGATGCATAAATAGTAATGGAATGGATTGAGGGAATGGAAAATCACTTTGAATGTGATGGAGTTACAGAGGCACAAAGGGTGAAGATAGCCAAATCAAGGCTAAGAGGACAGGCATTAACTTGGTGGAAGTTTTTGTAGGAAGAAAGAGTGAAGGAAGGCAAGAAGCCAGTAGGAAATTGGAAAACTATGGTGGCTAAAGTAAAGGAAAAATATCTACCTGAGGATTATGACATCCAATTGCATAAGAAGAGGAAAATTCTTAGACATAGAGAACTAGATGTAGCTGCCTACATAGAAGAGTTCCAAAAAGTAAGCTTGAGATCTAGAGTGCAAGAAAGGAAAAGCATTAAGGTTGCCAGGTATCTAAACAGACTTAGATGGAACATACAAGAAGAGTTGAGTCTCTTTACAATTACTACCCTCCATATCTATTATCAAATGGCTATTAAAGTGGAAGAAAAACTGAAAAAGAAACAAGATTCAAGTACTAGGGGTAGAGGAAAAGGCAGAGAGCCTAGAGGTGGACATAGAGGAGGTTTTGGTGGAAGGAGCAATGAGAACGGAGGCCAAGGCGATTCTAAGGTTGGTGAAAAATCCCATGAGACAAATAGTAGAGGGCGATACAGAGGTAGAAGGTTTTACAATGGTAGAAGAGGTAGATCAGGAGGATTTGGGAGAAACTCTCACTTTGCTTCCATGAAGTGAACATATAATTGTGGGCAATTGGGTCACCCTGCATATAGGTGTCCTGATAAACCAACATATTCACAAGGTGAGAAAAGGATTGCTTATGTCCAAGATGAGGACTATTCTAAACACTCATAGGTGAGTTTAGATTCAGAGAAAGGAGAGAATCTCATGTTGAGAAGGATCTTGATCAAGGCACCTACAAAGGATGAACACAAACAGAGGAGGGCTCTTTTTAGAGTCAAGTGCAAAATACTAGGAAAGGTATGCAAGGTCATCATTGATTTAGGATCGACTGATAATGTCATCTCAAAGGAGGCAGTACAGAAGTTGAACCTCACTAAGATACCTCATGAGTGTCCCTATAAAGTTACTTGGTTGAATAAGGGGAAAAATATATTTGTCAATGAGCAAGTATGGGTTGAGTTTACTATAGGGAAGTATCAAGATAGGATATTATGTGATTTGTTACTAATGGATGCATGCCATTTGTTGCTTGGTAGACCATGGCAATATGACAAGGAGGCAATACACCATGGCAAGGAGAACAAGTACTCATTCAAAAAGAATGGAGTAACGTACAAGATTCAGTCTTTAATAGAAGAAGGCATAGTGGAGAAGGCAGAATCCCATACACTTTTGATGAGTGGGAAGGAATTCTTAAAAGACCTGAAGGAGGAAGAATGAGTTGGCTATGCTATCTTGTTGAATCCAAAGGAGGAGGAGTCACCAAGTCATTCACCTATGTTAACAGAAGTGAAGCAACTGTTAGACCAGTTCAAGGACATTATTTGTGAAGGTACACCAGCCACACTACCACCTAAGAGGGCAATCAGTCATCAAATAGACTTTGTGCTAGGATCAAAATTTCCTAACAAGGTTGCATATAATATGACACTGAAGCAGAACAAAGAGATAGCGAGGAAAGTTCAAGAGCTCTTGGACCAAGGGTTGATTAGAAAAAAAGCATAAGCTCATGTGTTGTTCCAGTGGTGTTGGCTCCTAAGAAGGGTGATAAGTGGAGAATCTGTAGTAATTCTAGGGCAATAAATAGGATAATTATTAGATATAGGTTTCCTATTCCTATAATAGAAGGTTTAATGGATTTTTTAGGGGGTGCTAAGTATTAATCCAAGATTGATTTAAAAAGTGGCTACTATCAAATTAGGATGAAAGAGGGAGATGAATGCAAGTCAACTTTTAAGACCATAGAGGGGTTATATGAGTGGTTGGTAATGCCATTTGGGCTTACAAATGCACCTAGCACTTTTATGAGGGTGATGAATGAGGTCTTGAAGGACTATATAGGAGTCTTTGTGGTAGTCTACTTAGATGATATCCTCATCTTTAGTAAAACAAAAGAGGAACATCTAAAGAACTTGGAACTTGTGTTGAAGAAACTTCAAGAGGAGAAGCTCACCATAAATCTTGAGAAGAGTGGGTTTATGAAACAAGAGCTAGTCTACCTAGGATTTCTAGTATCTCAAGGGAACTTGAAGATGGATAAGAGTAAGGTTGAAGCCATTCTCAGTTGGCCTATTCCCAAGACAGGGACGGAAGCCAGAATTTTCCATGGGTTAGCCCAACTATATAGGAAGTTTATTAGAGGATTTAGTGAAATCTGTGCAGCAGTCCTTGAAACCATCAAAGGAGGACTTAAGACAAAGTTTGTGTGGACCAAAGAAGCCAATGAGGGGTTTGAGAGATTGAAAAAGGAAGTAGCTACCCAACCAATAATAGTTTTACCAAGTTTTGACAAACTATTCATAGTGGAATATGATGCAAGCAACATAGTAGTGGGTGCAGTCCTAAGCCAAGAAGGTAGGCTAGTGGCATTCTTTAGTGAGAGGCTAAATGAAGCAAAGTCTACATATTCATCCTATGATGTAGAGTTATATTCTTTAGTACAAGCCCTTAAGAAGTGGAGGCACTATTTGTTGCCTAAATAATTTGTGGTATACATTGATAACAAGGCCTTAAGCTACATAAACACACAAGAGAAGCTCAGTTTGAGGCATATAAAGTGGATGGAGTTTCTACAATCATACACTTTTACTATCAAGCACAAAAAAGGGGTCGATAACAAAGTTGCAGATGCCCTTAGCAGAAGGTTACTTACGATTCAAGAGATATAGCTGTAGAGTACAAGAGTTGAGGGGTTCAAGAATTTTTACGAGGGAGATTCAGATTTCTCCGAGATCTATAAGGTGTGTACTGATTTTGAAAATCACTTTCACAGTGAGTATGTAGACTACACTTTACAGAATGGTCTATTGTTTAGAGGGAAACAATTATTTGTTCCAAGAGGTTCCATGAGGGAGAACCTCATCCAAGAAAAGCACAATGGCAATTTGAGTGGATACTTTGGGTTAAACAAGACTCTAGACTTAGTGGAGAGGTTCTATTGGTGGCCTAAAATGCAGATAGATGTAAGAAGGTATGTTGAGCAATGTGGAGTGTGTCAGAAGGCAAAGGGTACATCAACAAATACAGGTCTTTACCAACTGTTACCCATCCCAAATAGACCATGGGAGTGCATAAGTATGGATTTCATAGTAGGGCTACCTAGGACACCAACTGGTTTGGACAGTTTGTTTGTGGTAGTAGATAGATTCAGTAAGATGAGTCATTTCATCCCATGCAAAACAACACATGATGCTAGTCACATTGCCCATCTATTCTTCAGGGAGATAGTAAGGATACATGGGTTGCCAATGAGCATAGTTGCGGACAGAGATGTGAAGTTCATGGGACACTTCTGGAAAACTCTTTAGAGGAGGCTAGGAACCAACATGTCTCATAGTTCTGCATACCATCCTCAAACGGATGGATAGACAGAGGTGATAAATAGGGTACTTGGTTATTGGTTGAGATGTCTGACTAAAGAGTATGGACAAGGATGGGAACAAGTTATTCCACAGGCAGAATTTTCCTATAATGATAGCACAAACATGACTACTAGTAAGAGTCCATTTGAAATTGTATATGGGTTACATCCAAGAGGTGTACTTGAGCTAAGAGACCTAAAGGGTTATGAAGGAATCAGTGGTCATGCTGATGATTTTTCTCAATCAACGACAGAGGTTCATGAGCAAGTAAAGAAGACACTAATGGAGGTTAATCAAAAATTGAAACAAGGCTAGACTACAAAAGGGCATAGCAAGTAAGCTATAGATAAAAAGGATAGGGCCATGCAAAGTGTTGGCTAAATATGGTCAAAACGCCTACAAGGTGGAACTACCTAAGGAGTTTTTCATTTCTCCTATCTTTAATGTGAAAGACTTGGTGAAATATAAATGACCAAAGATGAATGATGAGCAATATAGTAATGAGGTGAGTAAGGATGTGGAAGAACTCAAGGTAGTTGATCAGATCATACCACAGATTGAAAAGATTCTGGATTCAAGTGTGAAGAAGAAGACTAGGCACAAGACTTACATGGAGACACCAACCAGAGCCAGATGCTACCTGGATAGCAGAGAGTGACTTCAAGAAGCATGGAATTGGTGAGGAGTTCTTAACACCATAGGTTCCTTAACTTCCTTGTTGCAGGGGGAGAATGGTGCAGGAGCACCTTAAGGTCTTTTGAAAGGTCGTAGAAAATATTGGCTTGTAGGTGGTTCTAGCCAACCACCAAGGTAATAAGGAATATTTGTTAAAGTCCCAAGGTTGATTTGGTGTGTGTATTGTGGCAAGTTTGTTTAGAGTCTTGACTGTTGTGTATTCTTAGGACATCCTACAAAGTTGTCATGACAACTCTTCCTAAACATTGGGAAGCATTTATGTTGTTCTAAGTCCGACCTAAGGGTCCCAACATGTGGGGATAGGATATATAAGGTCAGAAAAACCCTAACTTAACAGTTGGAAGAGTTGGAAGAGTTGGAAGTATGATTGTGTCTTGGAAAGAACAAGATTTCTTGACTGTGTTTTTTAAAAAGAGCCTTGATCCAGTCAATTAATGGATTGAAAGGACTGAACTAATGCATTGAGAATTTAATTTGTGACATGTAACTACTTTGTGTGGAATTGGTTTAGTTTTTTGGCACGACTGGTTAGCTGTTTTGTAAATGCTTGTGTTCTTCTATTTCATTGCCTGGTTCAGGGCCAGTTTTGTAAAAGATGCACCCCACTTGAATTCCCGTGGCTGAACTTGCATGGCCTCTTGGAATCAAGTAGGGGACCTTGTATATAGTGTAAATATGGTCTGTGGAGTCTTTTTTTGTAGGAGAGCTAATAAAACCATCAAGCTCTAGGCGAATGTAGGGGCATTCTAGCTAGGTAGTTAAACATAATAGAAGAAAGAGGGCTTGCTTAACAGATTGGTTGGTGCCAATCAATGGTGTAGAGGTGTAGGGGTATGTTTCTAGGAAATTTTAATGCAAGGAGAAGTGCAGAGGAGGCCATTAAAGCACTCAATGAAGTTAAAGAAACCAGACAGTGTCACATACCCTTGAAACCCTTGAAAATAGGGGTTTGGTGACAGACCTATGTATGAACACCAAGATGGTTTATAGAGAGAATCCCTAAAGATTTTTGGGGTTTGTTAAAGAAGTATTCGAGTTATTCCAAGAACACTAGTTTTAGGAGGCCTAATTGACCAAAAAGGCTACAAGGCCTAAAACAAGGTTTACTTGAATTTGATGGTTAAATGAAGAAAGAATCCAACAAGATGGATCAGGGTGAAGTAAGATCAACCAAGGAATAGTTGCAAGACCTATTCCTAGTCCCAAGAATGGCTTGGGGAACGTTGTGGAAAATTTGAGCCCAAAGGTGATTAGTAGGGGTGTGAGAGAAAAGGTGAGTGTTTGAAGTTGGTCGAGAGTTCTATAGGGAGATACGGGTCTTAGGAGTGACCTCTGAGTAGAGTAGATAAGAATACCCGAGTATGACCAAAGATTAGGTCTTAGAAAGAGGAAATGTGCTCTTGAGAGATAGTACTCCCCATCAGACTCATTCGCCATTCTGGGTGAACAAATCCTCGATCTAGATTTCTATGCAGGAGCATGTTTCAGCTAGATGGGTATCCAAATCTGCAAATATCTCTAAAAAAATCATATAGTAGGTCTCATTCACCATAACTAGGGGATCAGTCCCATTTTTTCGCAAAGTGTCCCAAGAGCAGAATCTTGAACTGAAAATTTGCAAGCATTTGATGATAAATAGAATAAGAACTTTCCCATTGATTTCATGTAAATTAGATGGATATTTTCCCCTAGATATGAGTTTTCATAAGTCTTGACAAATTTTCATGACAACTTTGACAACATTTTAAACTTTTTCATTTTGGTGCTTTTGAAGCCTTCAAAACCACCTTTCTTCAATCTATAAGTCTACAATAACACATTAAGTAGGGGGAAAATTGTTGATTGTTAGGGAATGTCAAACCCCTTGTAGGAAATTAAGCCAAAAAATGCGATAATGAAAGATGAACATGGAACATAGGACATGAAACATGAACAATGATACCTGGATTGATGTCTTGTAAATTGGAAACTCAACATGGAATGGCCATGAAGGATGTAGATCTTGATATGGACAATAGGATCTGAGCAATGCTTGATCTTGGATCTTCAATGCTACAACACGACAATGCTTCAATAACATGATGATGGATCTTGAATTGCTGCAACAATTGATGAAGAATTTTTCCCTTGAATTGTCATGAAGATGCTTGAATGCACATAAAGGGTTCCTTCAATTTAATCACCCTCAAAACATAACTCAAAATTCCAATAATCAAGTAGTCTTAGTTAAAGCCACAATACCTTTTAGCTATAGAGACCCTAAAATATAATTCACTCCCTGACCCGATACCCTTCACAAAACAATGTCCCAAATTCTAGAACAAAAAATAATCACCTTGCCTCCCATCAAAACACCCTATCCTAATAAGAATTTACCCCTGAGCTTTAGATCAAAGGCTTATTTCCGTTATCACCTGGAACATAGAATTTTGTCTCCACTAGGGTTTTAGGACCTAGGACAACAATATTCTATACTTCACATTCAAGGACGACCTTAGAGATCTAAACCCAATGAAGAATAAAATAAGAGATATAAAAATAAGGTATCCTAGGATAGCATTTCAGATTACAAGGGGTTCACCACTAAGCTTGACATGCAAGATGAAATGCAGAACCTAGTTTGATGCAAAATCAAACTAAATGACTTGAAAATGTAAGAAGAATAAAATAGAAATCTATAGAACATAATGTGTACACTTTGAAATGTGTTGAAGACTTGAAAAAACTTTGAAATTCTAAACAACATGATTTTGCAACCTATTGGGACTCATTCGCCATTCTAGGTGAACCAATCCTCAATCTAGATTTCTATGCAGGAGCATGTTTCAGCTAGACAGGTATCTAAATCTGCAAATATCTCTGAAAAAATATTATAGTAGGACTCATTCACCACAAGTGGGGGATCAATCCCATTTTTTCGCAAACTATCCCAAGAGCAGAATCTTGAACTGAAACTTTGCAAGCATTTGATGATAAATAAAATAATAACTTTCCCATTGATTTCATGTAAATTAGATGGATATTTTTCCCTAGATATGAGTTTTCATAAGCCTTGACAAATTTTCATGACAACTTTGACAACATTTTAAACTTTGTCATTTTGCTGCTTTTGAAGCCTTAAAATCTGCCTTTCTTCAATCTATAAGCCTACAATAACACATTAAAGAGGGAGAAAATTGTTGATTGCTAGGGAATGTCAAACCCCTTGTAGTAAATTAAGCCAAAAAATGCGATAATGAAAGATGAACATGGAACATGGAACATAGGACATGAAACATGAACAATGATACCTTGATTGATGTCTTGTAAATTGGAAACTCAAAATGGAATGGCCATGAAGGATGTAGATCTTGATCTGGAAAATAGGAGCTGAGCAATGCTTGATCTTGGACTTCAATGTTACAACACAACAATGGTTCAATAACATGATATATTTTTGATATGCTTGACATGATGATGGATCTTTAATTTTTGCAACTGATGAAGAATTTTTCCCTTGAATTCTCATGAAGATGCTTGAATGCACTTGTAAACTCAAACTTTCTATAAGGATGAATAATTTAAACCTTCAGGGGTAAATGAGAGAAAAAACCTTGTATTTACACTAAATTATGCAAGAATTCCTAAAATTGCAACACTACAAGCCAACATCAGATCTAGGAGAATAAAATCTAGCCAAAAAAATTATTTAATTTTGATTCTAGGATGCCCATTTCAGAAAATTTGCTTCTGCACTTTTAGAAGTGCACTTGATGAATCAGTTTGAGTGACCCACTTTGGAGGGTCAGAATTTGGGGCTTGTTGATTTTCAAGAAAAACCCATTTACAAACATATTAAATTGACATATATGAATGTACATGTCAATTTTCAGCTTCCTACAATAAGTTTTGTTAGGGTTCCAAAAGGTGAAGCTGGAGGGTTTTTGCACTTTTTTGTTGTTTGCAAACTGTCAGTTTCGTAAAGTAGCTTCATGTTTGAGCTTGGGTTTCACAACCAGTTGAATATCATGTCAAAAAAATATTTGTTTTTTATTATCCATATCTAAATGATCTCAAGTGACATTTTTCAGAGCCTCATGATCCGATTTGTTATTTTTAACAGGTCAAAACCAAATGTAGTTTTTTCAGTTTTGCATCTACATTCCTGACAGCCTTTTTGAGTGGTCAAATTTGATCATTAATAACTTTTGATTGACGATGATTCAAGGAAATTCATTTTTCACACATGCTCGAGGTACCTAAATGAACTTATGTGTCTGATGGAAGCTCGCGAGGAGTTGATTCACCATCTTTATAGATTGGCAGTTGAGTGAGTTCTAATTGATTCAGAATGGGTGCAGTTTTAGAGAAGTTCAATTGACCAACTTTGCGGATTAATAAATTTCATCTCATGATTTGTTTCTTTGAGCCGTTTTGTTGCACTACATTCCTAGAATCAATGTTTACAAGTTTGCAAGTTTTTATTGCTCTGGGAGCTTGTTTGACCTATTTTGTAGGCCGATTCCTGAGGCAATTTGACCAGTTTTCACCATTCTGCAAAAAAGATAGAAAATAGACTCTAATTGCAACCCAGTTCTTCTTTTAACTCTAGATTCATCCGGATGCTATGTTTGACCAATTCAAGGAGAAAAGATGTTTCAAAATGAAATTTTTTTAGCCTGGTCCACATGGGGACTCGACATGCTCTTATTGGAGGACACTTTGGTTTTGAAAAGAATGAAGTCCATAGCCTCGTTTCAATAGAAAGTTGTCACTTCTCATCATCACAATTTTCTTCCAAATGAAGGTTTTTTTTTTAAGAACAATAAGGTTGTATATACACAATGTGTAGGAATAAAGATTAGTGATAGGTTAGAGTTTGAAACAAGAAATCATGCTCAAGATAAGCATGAATAGAGAATGTGAGCAAACAAATGACAATGTTAAGCACTCAAAAGGAAGATATATATGGAATTTAGGGATGGTAGAGTGGATATGACAACTCCAGTTGATTCAAGAATGATTATTTTGGGTGTAAGGCTCATGGGAAAACAGTAACAGATTAATGTCAAGTAGGGCCATCAAGTTGAAGTGGTGTTGCACTTGATTTACCATGGGACATAGTAACAACACCATTCAATATGTTAACGCTATTTGGACAAGCATAAAGTAAATTTTGATACCACCAGCAATTAGGTTAATGAAAATGCTGCCTAGAAACGGGCAATTTTAGTATTGTAAACTGTGGTGATGGTGTGGTGGTGGGCATTGTTAGTCTTCCAGGAGAATTTGATGTAGAAGGACAATTAGGTTCTCAAGTATCCACTACATCTATTGCACTTCTTCTTGGTGTTCATCCAGAATGGCATTTGGAGATTCTTATTTCCAACTATGAGATATTTTCAAATTAAGTTCAAATCAATGATTGGCATGGGGAAGATTGAAGTTCTTGTTCGCCTCTTCTTAAGCATAGTGTTAGAGAATTCTATGAGCCATCAGGGTTACCATATCCTTAATGGGTTTTTTGTGAAATAAGTGTTTACATGTGGCTAGGTGCATCAAATGAGAGGGCACGGCTTGGAGTTAGCGTTGAAAGCATATGCATAGTGCGGGAGCTTTGTAATAGGTATGGACATCCATCAAGCCATGAATGGGGTGGAGGTAGAGGGCCCGTGGCATTTAAAGAACAAAAAACAAAGAAGATGGCACAGCCTGTGCATGCTGTGGGTGGCCACGCATTGGTGAACAAGCCGTGTGATGTTGGAGGAGGCACGAGATGGAGGGACTTTTGTGGGGCATGCTCAAATGATGAAGGGAGTAGTCAATGTTGTAGCGTAGGCACATGAACTATTCAACGAAGTATTGCAAGAGAATGTGGTCTTAGGAAATACCATGATTGCAGCATGACTGGAGTATGAACATAATGGATTTGTGAAATGGCCGCCATGACTCACGGTGAGAGAAATTGCAGAGCACAAGTGAATGGGGTTGCAAAATGAACAACAAAGGAAAAGATTATAGAAACAAAATATGGTAGGAGGATGATCAATGGTCAAAGGATGAAGTTGACTCCTGCCAAATCTGGACCATTATGTTCCATGTCGTGATTGGAAAATGCTCACAGGATATCGATTGCGATGGCGAGGGAAATGAGAGGGGAGTGTGCAGTCGACCCCAACAATAAAATTAAAGCCTTGGCTAAAGTATGGGAGCCTGGTAAATAAATGAAAAAACATTTAGAATTAAATTTTTTTTGTGAAGGACATTTCCATGAGGGTGGGCCCAAGGAGGTAAAGTTTTTTATTTTTTCTGGATGTATATTTTGGGTAATGTTTTTTAGCTTTTGTAAAAGTGAAATTAACATATTATGGACCCATTTTAATATTTTTCCGACATAGTTTAAAACGGTAAAGTTTTAAATGTGGGTGCTCTCGAGGTTCATGGAAATATTTTAATGTATTAAGGGGGTTGAATGTGCATGGGTAAATATGTTATTTGCTTAGGTGAATATTTGTTGGGAGAAATGAAAACACATTATATGTACTTGGAAAATAAAGTGAAGAAAAATAGAGTGGGTAGAATATTTTACTCAAGTGAATGTTAAATACTTTCAATGTTGGTATTAAGGGGTGAAGTGATTTCATTCACTTTGTAAGATGATTTTATTATTTGCTGAGAGGTAAAGTATACAGCAGTGCAACATTATAAAATATGCAGCAAAATAGAAGGCAAAATTAATTTTTCACGGGCAGAGGCAATTTTTACACAGCTGAGTGAATTAAATGGAATATACACATGGGAATTTTTCCATTGAAGAATGTAATGACCCCAACCTTGGGTAATTAAATTTTTTCCAACATTTCACTTCAAACATATAAGAGTAACAAGTAACAGAGACAATACAATAAAAATTCTTCCTTTCTTCATTGATAAATACATGCAAGTTACAATATATATTTCCACATGACTTCCATTTTCATTGCAAATATAAATCAGAGAATAAAAGTAAAAAAAATTACATACACAGCTTGAAACCTTTTGCACAAATAGTAATCATATAGTCCAGGTTCCCTTCCTTTCAAATCTTGGTGTATATGTTCCCTGTTGTGGAGGAGAAACATCACTAGGGAGCTTTTCTACCAACCACAAACTAATAATGCGATCCCCAACACATCTATCATTCGATAGATGGCCCTCCCTTCAAACAAAGAGATTGGTAGAGTATCTGGCTGTGACAACCCACCTGAGCATAGTGTTGTGTCCTATACATCTAAAACTTGCTATTTCACAATCCCGAACTAGCATGAAGGATCAAAATGAACTAACAGTGTAGTCTCAACTATCTCACATCTAAGTGGATGTCGTACATTTCACTAATTTGGCCAAAGTATTCTCATTCAGTACTTCAAATAAAGGTAATCTATCATAGACACTAGTCAGGGCCGATTTGACTTAAGGCTATCTTACATTATGCATAGGTATCGTCCTTTACTTTTAGATAATATTTTATCGCGGACTAACCTACAACATATTAATGTACAAAGTCATTACACAAGATAGGTATATTCTATTTCAGATAACCTACCTTTAAACAATCTACTTCAAATAGTTACCTAAGAGAGTTATATCCTATTTCTGACAACCTACCTTCAAATAATCTACTTAAAAATGAAACAGTCGACAAGTGTCTTGTACCATCCGTCCTGATTAGGAAATCTTTATCCTAGGAATACTTTAGCTTACCTCAATTATCCCTATAACTTAAGCTGAAAAGACCTTACTATACCACTATCTTCATTTCATTCCTAGTATCTAGTATCTACTTCAAACATATTCTCCTTATACAGAGATCATACAAGTAATGCATTTCACACAAATATGCAACCCTATCCCTTAAATAGTTTACTTCCTAAATACAAAATGATATGTAAATCATATAATAACTTATTTTCCCTTTTTCATGGAATTACAGTTAATGAAATGTCTTCTTTCCAATACAAAAATAGTAATCACAAAAGATTATAATATTTTAGTATGCAAGATTAGAATGGGTAGCAAAAGAATATCCCATGCCTAATTTTAGCGTCCCTTCAAAAGATGAAGTCTCAGTACTTCCAACACTTCTGATTGCTTGGAAAATTCTTCTCAAGTTGTTGACTCTCCCTTTTAGGTTTACTCATATATGCCACTTATCTCTCTCAGGATATTATCACTCAGAATTACTTATTTAGTTGGTAATGGTCACAATCGTATTGAAGAATTAAACTCAGATTATGAGAAGTTGATACTCTCAACTCACACAAATAAGGATTACTCTCAGCAACTAATAAACTCTCAGAAAATAGAAATACATAGAAATATGAATAAGCTCTCTGAAATCAGAAGCAATTTCGAAATCCAAGAAGCCTATGTGAAAGAATGAGTAGGGCAGCTTTATATAGAGCCCCTTGTTCAACAATCTCCCCCATTTGGAGGCATGGCAACTGACAGAACTTCCCTTGGAATAAGTTAAATTAAACGTGGTGAATTCCTAAGCTTACACATGCCCCCAGAAGTGGTGAATCGACTTGCAACAAAGCATAGATTGATTCAAACTGTTTCATTTTCTAAAATTGATTAATCGACACCTACGAGTGTCTTTGATAATGGCACTATTGCAGAGATTTGTTTGTTGATTTCAATCTTATAACTCGTCAAGATTATTTGCCCACCACATTGCTTGCATTTATGGCGTGAATTCCATACTTCCAAGGGTGTGTTTCCATTCACGAAAGACCTAGTCATGGTTTCCTCCTTCCAATGCCATATTTTCACGGGAAAGTTCATTCAAAAATTTAGAGAAAATATTTTTCTCTTAATAAAAGTTTAACTATATCGCCATATGAAATGTTTGAAGTTTGGCTTATTATTCTGAGCTTATCACGGTGAAAGGAATACTAAATATTTCAAATGAATTTCATAGTTTATTTCCCATGGTAAAATTTATTCGATATTCACCAAATGACTTAAAATGTTAAGTCTTTTGTTCCTCATGGTAAAAATTATTTGCTATTTACCAAATGACTTAGAATGCTAAGTCTTTTATTTCCCTAAGATTTTATATATAAAATAAATATATATAAATTCTTATATATATATATATATATATATAATGTATTATATTTTATATAGTCTATTATAGTTTTATTTCTCAAAATAAATATATATACATATATATATTTAAATTTTTTAATATTTAAATATACTTATATATATCTATATACTTATTTTGGTAAGACTATAATAACATATATATTTATATAATATTATATATATATATTTACACTTAAATATACATATACACAATTGCATAAAATCATTCAAATATGTGTATTGCAAGCTAGTCAGCATACTTTCAATATACCTATTTGTTTAAATATGTGTATATATGTTTAACAAAAAATACAAGGTAATATAATAATGTTATAATTTAAATATCATCGGTAGTGTGTATATGTTTATAGATGTGTAAGCCAATTATCCCGTCATGTGTATGTAGGTGTATGTGTTCCATGTTGATACATGTGTATAGCATAATGGTTTTCCTATCATACATCTGTATCACCATGTCATACATATAGATACATATATATGAGAGACACATGTATACAAACATACACCTTGCCTAGGTACATATTTATAAACATGTTTCACATCCAAGGTCACAAAACAACAAGTTAGGTTTACAGGTAACACCACTCACAAAGCACAAAGAAGTAATCCAAAAATCCTAAAGCCTTTGGATGACTTATCAAGAACAACCTATTGAGTTAGTTCCTCTAAACCTTAGTGAAGTGTATGTATGCTCAATTGATTTACTTTACTAGTTTCCTGACCAAGCCCCCCTCCTGAGTGATGTTTCCCCTCCACCTGGAGGAATGGTTGATGTACTTTCACCCATAGACATACAATCTCGGTAGTTACTTGTTCGCAACATTAATAGTATACAAAACATCTTAAGTTAGAATATTCATTACTTGATAACTTGCATGCAATATTAAACAAGAATTAAACTAATAGAAGTATCAATCAAAATGAGACAATCATTTAATTAGAATACATTCATTTTGATAACAAAAACATGTTTTATTCAACTCAATGATTCAAAAATTACAATCAATCGCCCTATGCAATAGTAGCTATACAATTGGAGTGTAACATACTCCCGCATTTATGATTCATCATCCTCAACAAACTAAGTTACTATTCAAACATAAAAACATAACTCTACATTTATTTTTCACTCTTGAAAGTTTCAAGAATGTTAGAATGGTGTATTTTGGACATCAGCTTGTCCATCATCCACAATAGCATCTATCCTTTGCTGAAATATGGCTTGTTGGGTGGTAATGAGTTACCAAGTATTTTATTAGGACATTTAGTTGCGTAGTGATCCCCTTTACATATAAAACATCCATCTTTTGGTCCTCTTTTCTCCTTGGTTTTCCCAATCTTACTAGCACCTTTACTAGCCTTGCTAACATTACCAACATTTTTATGAGCTCTGTTGAAATTTTTTCCATTTAAGCAGGATCTTTCCCCCTTTGGTTGGACGACATTCAGAATAGGTTCCTCCCTTTTAGAAGCTCTCTTGTTGGACACATTATTTTTATTTATTTTCATAGAGATTGTTGGTGATTTTTCTTTCTCATGGCTATGTTTTACACCTTTCCCATGAGAAGTTCTTTCTCCTTCTAGATTAATCATCCTTGTCAATAACCAATCGAGCCTTGCCTCCATACCAATGGTTCTTTGTTCATCTTCATGACTTGCACTGGGGATATTTTTCATCCTCTCGTACATTTTCACCATGATTAAAATATTGATTTAACCTGAATTTTTATTCCAAGTTAGCCTAGTTATTCTACTAATTTAGTATGAAGACATAAAATAATCATTCACATAAATGCACAAATTCCAAAGAAGTTTCGGTACACCATTTTCTCGTATTGACTATAATATTATATTGCACATTCGTTCAACTAAATGTTCATAAAATGACCATGGTTTAGACAATATTATTTGCTAAACTGAAATACCTTTCAATATTACTAAGCAAATACTTGGTCACAATATATTATTTAAGATCTAAATCCTGTAAGTCAATTTTTCAAAAAAACGTTGATTTCTTTGATGAGTTTTTCCACTTAGAACATTATGTTATTTCTACTAACATAGTCAGATTCACCTGTCCTATGTTCTACCATTTTCCTCTAGAATCTCAAGAGAGTATGTATCTGCTACCAATGATGACATTTGGTCTTCATTTTTTGGTATACTAGACATTAGCTTGCCACATTCCCTGCAACATCTTACTCTATCTTTTCCTAGGTTATATTGGTTTCTCATCCAACATTTTCCGTTGTCATTCCAATGTCCTAATCTTGACTTTATTTTCATCGTTCGATTCTTGAATCTTCCAAATTTTGGACACAGGCTCTTTTATGTTCAATAAAATTCTATCGCTTGACTAAGTGATAATGTATTTTGATCTCACGCCATTATTTAATTCCCATAATGATTTTAAGTTCTGCAGAGATAATTTCCATTTATCTTAGGACATCCATACCATGGATTTCTTCTCTCCTCAAATTATTTTCAAAGATGTAATTCATCTTTTAACTCAATCAAATTTTCCAAATGAAATTGGTACTGATTTTGAGTATTAATCCCCATTCAATCAAGTTGATTTTTTGAGATATATAAAAAAATTAATTGCATACCTAATCATCAAGCATGAACATTTAACTCTATGATTTCTTAAACATATAGGAGATTCTTAACTTTGATATATCCATTTTGAGCACAAGTAACAATTCTAATGTTCTTCTCCATAAGGTTTTTAGCATTTCTTGCTAAGTGAAAATTCCATGACGTTGTGTCATAATCAATAGATGCTTCCTTTTGAAAGTGTATCTCTTTTAATATAAGAACCGCTCAGAGTAAATTCTTGTCAATAATACGACTTCCTTTAACTTATGGGCATCCCTCCTATGTCAATCCCATAGACAATGATCTTCCTTATCATGATCAATTCTTTTGCCTATCCTTTTCTAAGGCATTGTTAATAATATCATTTGATCTTTAAATCAAATAATCACAAAGTATATAGGTCATTGTCCTTAACCTTTCCATTTATCCTTTTCCCTTGTGCTCTTAAGATATATGACTTAATTTTATTCTGATGACTTTGCAAAGAAGTCATAAACAAGGTTTTTTTGGGTGGAGTACTTAACTTGACTCAATCCACTCTCTTCCTTCCCCCCTTAGTGTTTTTGCAACTTTCATTCTTCTTAGGTTTCACTTCTAGCAATTACTTGCTTCTTTGGAAAGGGTTTGTCATTCCTTGTTGTTGAATTTTCATTGCCTTATCTTGCCTCATGTCATACCTTACATATAGTTTTCTCAAGTTATATTTTTTCATTTCTTTTCATCTTACAAATTCCGCATATTGAATCATCTAGTAGGAGATCTAATGAATAATCAGCAACTTTAGGTGTTTAAGTAACACCCTAATATTCTCCATTTATTTCCCTTATCTTTTTTTTTGGTGAAGAAATACCTATACTCACAAACCTCTTTTGTTGATGTACTTTTTTCAACTCAAGTGTTACTTTACTTGCAACTTCTAGTGTTCTGACACATAGTGTCATGTTGCATTCCATTTGGGTGTTGCCACAATAATGGGTTACATTTTTTGGGACATCCTGATTTTTGTTAAAATCACATATTTTTAGAAAATATAATGATTTAAGCCTTAAAAATGTTCCATTTAAAGGATTTTAATTGAAGAGAGTTTCATCAAACCCACTTATATCAAACCCCCTTGGATAGAAACCCGCTAGTTTTAAACCATGCCTATAATGGAGTCTCCTCTACACCTATCAAAATGCTGATAAAAAACCACTTTTCATTTATCTTTTGGGGGATCAAATTAATTTATTTAAAATTTATCTTTTGTAGACATGTAATCCTTATTATAAGCTTCCCAAAAAGTATAATTTTAATATATTTTATTTTATTATTATATTTTATTTTTTATTTCTTGTGAATGTAGGTTTTTAAATGCACATCGAGGTCTTTGTTTCACATATATGGCAAAATAGGAAAAGAGAGAAAAAAAATCTAAAAAATAAATTTACACTAACTCTATATGTCCTTATTCCAACAAAAAAAGAATAAGTTAATTCAAATGCATACAAAAAAAGTTATGCAGCTGAAAGAATAAAATTTCCAAATTATAATTACTCTAACTTCGAAAATTAATTAAAAAATATATATGAAACTAAGAATTATGAAAAAATATGCATCCACTAGATATTGGTGTGCAAAAATTGTACTTAAAAAATTAGAATTGTATCCTTTTTATAAAAAAATGTTATGCAGCTGAAAGTAAACATCACTTTTTGAAAATGTTGTTTAGTAGAAAAAATAAGTTAATAAAAATTACATAAAAGGATTCACAATTTATTTTTAAATATAATTAGAATATACACACAAAATATCACAAATCACTAGTTCGCTTCATCTTCAAATTCTTATTGGTTTAGCTTCTATAGGTGTAAGAAAGTGAAGATCTGGTGAAAAATGTTGATTTGAATGTCAACTTTGACCAAAAAGTGTAACCCATTATTGTCAGATCACCCATTTCCTTTTGGAACCACTAAACATATGTTGATTTTTGTAATTCATGTTGGTGAATTCTACTTATATCCTCAACCTAACCATATTCTATCCAAACCCAACCTGATTTACCTTTTCAGGCTTCTTTCTCACACTCACCCTTTTATAAGTCCTTATTCCAATGCTTGGAATCTTATTTTTTTCATAGCCTTTGAGATACCAAAGTTTTTTTGGTCTCAAAATTTCAATGACCTCGTTGATTTTGGCTAGACCAACCTTGCTCATGTCATTTATTGTTTCCTCTGACTGTTATGATCTTTTCTCAATTCCTGGGTACTAACTCTTTTCTAACAAGATTTTTATCTTAACACAAGATTTAAGTCATGAGTTCTTCAACCCTTGTGGATACCTCCTTAGTTGATATCCTAATTTGAACAATATAATTTATGTTGACTTTGCATACATAGATTTGTAGTGTTTTCACTAATCCAAGAGTTCCTAACTCCTTTATAATTGTAGGTTGCTACAATTCAGTTTATCTCATTCCTTCTTTTTCCTTAGAATCATATAACTATGTTTTTAGGGTAAGGTACATACTGGTTATTCTTTCTAACCTTCCTACATGACCTATTTGTGTAATCTTCTGCAATCCTAGGTAATATCATAAGTTGTTGCTTTTGGATTTTCTACTCTAGGGATAACTCTTTAACTAGTCCCACTTTTCACAAGTTACTAAGGCTCAAATATTCCTTTTTACTTTACTAAGTTGTTTTCTCTTGCCGTTGTGGCACAAGAACTTTTCAACCTTTATATCCTGACAAGGTTTACACGTTGTTGCGTAATGAGCTCATAGGTTTCAGTCCAAAACCGGGCTACTCTGATACCACATATAAAGACCCCTACCTTGGGTAATTAAATTTTTTCCAACATTTCAATTCAAACATATAAGATTAACAAGTAATGAAGACATTACAATAAAAATTCTTCCTTTCTTCATTGATAAATACATGCAAGTTACCATATATATTTCCACATCACTTCCATTTTCATTGCAAATATAAATCATATTATAAAGTAAAAACAATTACAAACATAGCTCGCAAGCTTTTGCACAAATAGTAGTAAGATGGTCCAGGTTCCCTTCCTTTCAAATCTTGGTGTATCTCTCGCCTGTTGTGGAGGAGAAACATTACTCGGGTGATTTTCCGCTAACCATGGACTAATAATGTGGTTCCCCACACATCTATCATTCGATATATGGCCCTCCCTTCGAACAAAGATATTGGTAGAGTATCTGGCTGCGAAAAACCAACTGAGCATAGTGTTGTGTCCTATACATCTAGAACTTGCTATTTCACAATCCCGAACTAGCATAAAGGATCACAATGAATTGATAGTGTAGTCTCAACTATCTCACATGTAAGTGGATATCGTACATTTCACTACTTTGACCAAATTATTCTCATTCAGTACTTCGAATAAAGGTCATCTATCATACACACTAGTCAGGGCCGATTTGACTTAAGGCTATCTTACACTATGCATAGGTATCGTCCTTTACTTTTGGATAATATTTTATCCCAAACTAACATACAACATATTAATATACTAAGTAATTAGAAAAGATAGATATATCCTATTTCAAATAACCTACCTTTAAACAATCTACTTGAAATAGTTACATAAGAGAGGTATATACTTTTTCAGACAACCTACCTTCAAAGAATCTACTTAGAAACGAAACAGTCTACAAGTGTCTTGTACTATCCCTCCTGATCAGGAAATATTTATCCTAGAAGTACTTTAGCTTACCTCAGTTATCCCTATAACTTAAGATGAAAAGACCTTACTAGACCACTACTTTCATTTCATTCCTAGTATCTAGTATCTACTTCAAACATATTCTCCTTATATGGAGATCATAAAAGTAATGCATTTCACACAAATATGCAACCCTATCCCTTAAACAGTTTAATTCCTAAATAAAAACTGATATGTAAATCATATAATAACTTATTTTCCCTTTTTCATGGAAATATAGTTAATGAAATTTCTTCTTTCCAATGCAAAAACAGTAATCACAAAAGATTATAACATTTTAGTATGCAATATTTGAATGGGTAGGAAAAGAATATCGCATGCCTGATTTTAGCATCCCTTCAAAACATGAAGTCTCAGTACTTCCAACACTTATGATTGTTTGAAAAATTCTTCTCAAGTTACTGACTCTCCCTTTCAGGTTTAATCACATATGCCACTTATCTCTCTCTGGATATTGTCACTCAGAATTAGTTATTTAGCTAGTAATGGTCACAACCGTATTGAAGAATTAAACTTAGACTATGAGAATTTGATACTCTCAGCAACTGATAAACTCCAAGAAAATAGAAATACAGAGAAATATGAATAAGCTCTCCGAAATCAGAACCAATTTCGAAATCCAAGAAGCCTATGTGAAAGAATGAGCAAGGTGGCTTTATATAGAGTTCCCTGTTTAGCAATCTCCCACATTTGGAGGCATGGAAACTGAAAGAACTTCCCTTGCAATAAGTTAAATGAAACAAGGTGAATTCCCAAGCTTACACACGGCCCCAAAAGTGGTGAATCAGCTTCCATCAAAGAACAGACTGATTCAAACCATTGCATTTGCTAAAAGTGATGAATCGACACCTACAGGTGTCTTCAATAATGGCGCTATTGCAGAGATTTGTTTGTTGATTTCAATCTTAGAACTCATCAAGGCTATTTTCCCACCACATTGCCTGCATTTGTGGCCTGACTGCCATACTTCCAGGGCTGGATTTCCATTCACGAAAGAATTGGTCATGGTGTCCTCCTTCCAACGACATCTTTTCACTAGAAAGTTCTTTCAAAAGTTTAGAGACAATATTTTTCTCTTAATAAAATTTTAACTATATCATTATAAGAAATATTTGAAGTTTGGCGTATTATTCCCAGCTTATCACGGTGAAAGAAATACTAAATATTTCAAGTGAATTTCATAGTTTATTTCCCATGGTAAAATTTATTCGGTATTCACCAAATGACTTAAAATGCTAATTCTTTTATTCCTCATGGTAAAATTTATTCAATATTTACCAAATGACTTAGAATATTAAGTCTTTTATTTCCCAAATATTTTATATATAAATTCTTATATATATATAATGCATTATATTTTATATAGTTTATTATAGTTTTATTTCTCAAAATAAATATATATACATATATATATATTTAAATATACTTATATATATCTATATACTTATTTTGGTAAGACTATAATAACATATATATTTATATAATATTATATATATATATATATATATATTTATCTATATATATTTACACTTAAATATACATATAGACATTTGCATAAAATCATTCAAATACATGCATTGCAAGCCAATCAACATACTTTCAATATACCTATTTGTGCAAATTTTTGTATATATGTTTAACTGTAAATTCAAAGTAATATAATAATTTTATAATTTAAACATCATAGGTAATGTGTATATGTTTATATATGTGTAAGACAATTATCCCATCATGTGTATGTAGGTGTATTTGTGCCATGTTGATACATATGTATGGTATAATGGTTTGTCTATTGTATGTTTGTATCACCATGTCATATATATAGATACATATATATGAGATACACATGTATACACACATACACCCTACCTAGGTACATATTTCCAAACATGTTTCACATCCAAGGTCACAGAACAACAAGTTAGGTTTACAAGTAGCACCACTCACAAAGCACAAAGAAGTAATCCAAAACTCCTAAAGCCTATGGATGAATTATCAAGACCAACCTATTGACTTAGTTCCTCTAAACCTTTAGTGAGGTGTGTATATGCTAAATTGATTTAATTCACCGGTTACCTGACCAAGCCCCTCTCCTGAGTGATGTTTCCCCTCCGCCTAGAGGAATGGTTCATGTACCTTCACCCATAGACATATAATCTCGGTGGTTACTTGTTCATAACATTAACAGTATACAAAACATCTTAAGTTAGAATATTCATTACTCCATAACTTACATGCAATATAAAACAAGAATTACACTAATAGAAGTATCAATCAAAATGAGACAATCATTTAAATAGAATACATTCATTTTGATAAAAAAAGCATGTTTTATTCAACTCAATGATTCAAACATTACAATCAATTGCTGTATGCAATTGCAGCTATACAATCGGGGTGTATCATACTCCCTCTTTTATGATTCATCATCCTCAATGAACTAAGTTATTATTCAAACATAAAAACATAACTCTACATTTATTTTTCGCTCTTGAAAGTTTAAAGAATATTAGACTAGTGTAATTTGGACATCATCTTGTCCATCATCCAAAACAACAGATATCTTTTTCTTAAACATGGCTTGCTGGGTGGTAATGAGTTACGAGGAGTTTTATTAGGATATTTATTTGCGTAGTGATCCCCTTTACATATAAAACATCCAGCTTTTGGTCCTCTTTTCTCCTTGGTTTTCCCAATATTATTAGCACCTTTAATAGCCTTGCTAATGTTACCAACATTTTTATGATCTTTGTTGAAATTTTTTCCACTTAATCAAGATCTTTTCCCCTTTGGTTGGACAACATTTAGAATAGGTTCCTCCCTTTTAGAAGCTCTCTTGTTGGAAACATTCTTCTTATTTCTTTTCATAGAAATTGTAGGTGATTTTTCTTTCTCATGGCTATGTTCTCCACCTTACCCATGAGAATTTATTTCTCCTTCCATATTAATCATCCTCGTCAATAACCAATCAAGACAAGCCTCCATACCGATGGTTCTTTGTTCATCTTCATGACTTGCACCGGGGATATTTCTCCTCCTCTCGTACGTTTTCACCATGATTAAAAGATTGATTTAACTTGAATGTTTATTCCAAGTTAGCCTAGCTATTCTATTAATTTAGTATGAAGACATAAAATCATCTTTCACATAAACACAAAAATTCCAAACAAGTTTCGGTTTACCATTTTCTCTTATTGACTATAATATTATATTGCACATTCGCTTAACTAAATGTTTATAAAATGATCATGGTTTACACAATCTTATTTTCTAAACTTATATAATCTTTCAAGATTACTAAGCAACTACTTGGTCATAATATATTATTTAAGATCTAAATCCTGTAAGTCATATTTTCTTAAAAACGTTGATTTCTTTGATGATTTTTTCCACTTAGAACATTATGTTAGCTCTACTAACATAGTTAGATTGACCTGTCTTATGTTCTACCATTTTCCTCTAGAATCTCAAGAGAGTATGTATGTGCTACCAATGATGACATTCGATCTTCATTTCTTGGTATACTAGACATTACCTTGGCATATTTCGTGCAGCCTCTTACTCTATCTTTTCCTAGGTTATAGTGGTTTCTCATTTGACATTTTCCGTTGTCGTTCCAATTTCCTAATCTTGACATTATTTTCCTCATTCCATTCGTGAATCTTCCAAATTTTGGACATAGGTTCTTTTATGTCCAACAAAATTCTATCCCTTGACTAAGTGATAACCTATTTTGATCGCACGCCATTATTTAATTCCCATAATGATTGTAAGTTATGCCGAGATAATTTCCATTTGTCTTAGGACATCCATGCCATGGATTTCTTTTGTCCTCAGATTATTTTCAAAGATGTAATTCATCTTGTAACTCAATCAGATTTTCCAAATGAAATTGGTACAAATTTTGAGTATTAATCCTCGTTCAATCAAGTTGATTTCTAGATATATAACAAATTTAATTGCATACCTAATCATCAAGCATGAACGTTTAACTGTATGATTTCTTATTCATATAGGAGAGTCTTCACTTTGATATATACATTATGAGCACAAGTAACAAATCTGATGTTCTTCTCTGTATAGTTTCCAACATTTCTTGCTAAGTGAAAATTCCATGACATTCTGTCATAATCAATAGAGGCTTCCTTTTGAAAGTGTATGTCTTTTAATATAAGAGCCACTCAAAGTAAAGTCTTGTCACTAATACGACTTCCTTTAACTTATGGGAATCCTTCCTATGTTTTTATCCTTATAGAGTTTCATTAACTCCAATTATATTCATTTGCATGGGGGAATCTCAAACCCAATATTCCCTTCGAATTCTTAGGATGGAATCCTCAATTGTTGACTAGCCTGTTTATTTAGAGATTTCTCCACTCTATATGTCTTAGTTAATACCAAATGTACAACTCAACCAAATAATTTGTTTCCAATTTATATGTTTTTAAAGAGTAGTCCAGTATGTAACCCAACTTAATAGGTTTTAGTCTCATCATAAGGTCTCTTTCTTTTATTGAATGAACTTCTTGTCCTAGAATTAGGTTATTTTTAACCCAATGTTTCATTCAAGAGTAAGGTAGTGATTAAGTGTTTTAATCACTAAGATATTTTGATATAGTTCTCATCAAATCACATCCTACCCTATCCTTCACTCTCTCTGTATGGCTTAAATAGCTAAACCTTTTTTCATCCTTAGGTCTCTTAGCATATTAAGTTTTAGTGTCAAGTTATTTTATGACATATCCTATAGAAATATTATCAAAATCTAAATTCTCTATATAGAGTATCTAGGAGTATAGAGACACTTTATTCCATTCATGAGTAACTTTAGATCTTTCCTTGTCAATCCTATATACAATGATCTTCCTTATCATGATCAATTTATTTGCCTATCCTTTTCTAAGGGATTGTTAATAATATCATTTGATGTTTAAATCAAATAATTATAAGGTATATAGGTCATAGTCCTTAACCTTTCCATTTATCCTTTTCCCTTGTGGTCATAATATATATGACTTAATTTGTTTCTCTCAACTTTCCAAAGAAGTCATAAACAAGTTTTTGTTGGGTGGAGTACTTAACTTGACTTAATCCACTCTCTTCCTTCATCCCTTAGTATTTTCGCAACTTTCGTTTGGCTTATATTGAACTTCTACCAATTACTTACTTCTTTGGAAAGGGTTTTTTATTCCTTTCTATTGACTTTTCATTGCCTTCTCTTTACTCCTGGCATACCTTACATATACTTTTCTCAAGTTATATTTTTTCATTTCTTTTTATCTTACAAATTCCACATATTGAATGATCCAGTAGGAGATCTAATGAATAATCAGCAACTTTAGGTGTTTAATTAACACCCTAATATTCTCCATTTCTTTCCCTTATCTTCTTTTTTGGTGAAGAAATACCCATACTCACAAATCTCTTTTGTTGATGTACTTTTTTCAAGTCAAGCATTAGTTTCCTTGCAACTTCTAGTGTTCTGGCACATAGTGTCATTTTGCATTCCATTTCCTTTTGGGACCACTAAAGATATGTTGATTTTTGTAATTCATGTTGGTGAATTCTATTTATATCCTCAACCTAACCGTGTTCTATCCAAACACAACCTAATTTATCTTTACAGGCTTCTTTCTCACACTCAACCTTTTATAAGTCCTTATTCCAATGCTTGGAATCTTATTTTTTTCATAGCCTTTGAGATACCAAAGTTTTTTTCATCTAAAATTTTCAATGACCTCGTTGATTTTGGCTGGAGCAACCTTGCTCATGTCATTGATTTTTTCCTCCGATTGTTCTGATCTTTTCTCAGTTCCTAGGTACTAACTCTTTTCTAACAAGATTTTTATCTTAACACAAGAGTTTAATTCATGAGTTTTTCAACCCTTGTGGATACCTCCTTAGTTGATATCCTAATTTGAACAATCTAATTCATGTTGACTTTGCATACATAGATTCGTAGTATTTTCACTAATCCAAGAGTTCCTAACTCTTTTACAATTGTAGGTTGCTACAATTCAGTTTATCTCATTCCGTCTTTTTCCTTATAATCATATAACTATATTTGTAGGGTAAACTACATACTGGTAATTCTTTCTAACCTTCCTACATGACCTATTTGTGTAATCTTCCGCAATCCTAGGTAATATCATAAGTTGTTGGTTTTGGAGTTTCTACTCTAGGGATAACTCTTTAACTAGTCCCACTTTTCAATAGTTACTAAGGCTCACATCTTCCTTTTAACTTTAATAAGTTCTTTTCTCTTGTCATTGTGGCACAAGGACTTTTCAACCTTTATCTCTTGACAAGGTTTACGCATTGTTGCATAATGAGCTCATAGGTTTCAGTGCAGAATCTGTCTGCTCTGATACCACACGCAACAAACCCGGCCTTGGGTAATTAAAAATTTTCCAACATTTCACTTCAAACATATAAGAGTAACAAGTAACGAAGGGGTATGTGTAGGATCATCATGGAAAAAATAGGCCCTTAAGTGGCAAAAAATTCAGAAAAATCAGAGTTAGGCAACTTGACATAAATTTTTGAATAAGTTATCTATATTATTTCAAAAATATGTAAGAATAGAATTTGTAGAAAATTGAATTTAGTTTCTAAATTACTAGTTTTATTTACAAAAAAATAAAATCTATTTGGTTAAAATTTAAAATTTTAATACAATAGTACTTAAATTTCAAGGAAAAATAAGAAGTAGGTGTCTGTCTGACCACCCTAACCAAATTAAAATGATAATATTGTTTTATAATATTTTAGATATAAGTAGAGGACTCATGTCCTGATGTGATGCATATTTTTTTGTAAATTGTTTCCAAGTAAATAATTAATTATAATTTTTTAATAAAAACTTTTAAAAAATATAAAGACTCGTATGTCTGACCACCTTAACTTGGTCAAAACTTCATGAAATTCATTTTTTTTTTTTTTTATCTTATATTATGTAAAGCATAGAATGTGATGAATGTTTTGGATTCAAAAAATATGATACCATTTGAAAGCTATAGATGTTTTTCAATCAATCAAAAAATCAAGACTTTAGAAGTAATTCAATAGAAAATGAATAATAATTATTTATTAAATTCAAAGTAAAGCATAATTTATATTGGTGGAAAGATGAGAATATCCTTTAAAAACCCTTTTCATTTCATTGATTTTGTGTAAAAAAAATGTCATCAGCCACATACCCATCATATTGCAACTTTTTGGCCCATCATGATCCTACACATACCCGAAGATATTACAATAAAAAAATTTCCTTTCCTCATTGATAAATACATGCAAGTTTCAATATATATTTCCACATGAATTTCATTTTCATTGCAAATATAAATCAAAGTATAAAAGTAAAACAATTACATACATAGCTCGTAAGATTTTGCATAAATAGTAGTAAGACGGTTCAGGTTCCCTTCCTTTCAAATCTTGTTGTATCTGTCGCCTGCTATGGAGGAGAAACATCACTCGGGTAGTTTTCGGCCAAATATGGACTAATAATGCAGTCCCCCACACATCTATCATTTGATAGATGGCCCTTCCTTTCAACGAAGATATGGGTAGAGTATCGGGATGCGACAACCCAACTAAGCATAGTGTTGTGTCCTATACATCTAGAACTTGCTATTTCACAATCTCCAACAACCATGAAGGATCATAATGAACTGAGAATTTAGTCTTAACTATCTCACATCTAAGTGGATGTCTTACATTTCACTACTTTGGAAAAAATATTCTCATTCAGTACTTCGAATAAAGGTCATCTATCATATACACTAGTCAAGGCCGATTTGACTTAAGGCTATCTTACACTATGCATAGGTATTGTCCTTTACTTTTGGATAATCTTTTATCCCGGACTAGCCTACAACATATTAATCTACTAAGTAATTACACAAGATAGGTATATCTTGTTTTTGATAACGTACCTTTAAAAAATCTACTTCAAATAGTTACATAAGAGAGGTATAATCTTTTTCAGACAACCTACCTTCAAAGAATCTACTTAAAAATGAAACAGCCTACAAGTGTCTTATACCATCCCTCCCAATAAGGAAATATTTATCCTAGCAGTACTTTAGCTTACCTCAGTTATCCCTATAACTTAAGCTAGAAATACCTTACTATAACACTACCTTCATTTCATTCCTAGTATCTAGTATCTACTTCAAACATATTCTCCTTATATGGAGATCATACAAGTAATACATTTCACACAAATATGCAACCCTATCCCTTAAACAGTTTACTTCCTAAATACAAACTAATATGTAAATCATATAATAACTTATTTTCCCTTTTTCATGGAAATGAAGTTAATGAAATGTCTTCTTTCCAATGCAAAAACAGTAATCACAAAAGATTATAACATTTTAGTATGCAAGATTAGAATGGGTAGCAAAAGAATATCTCATGCTTGATTTTAGCGTCCCTTCAAAAGACGAAGTCTTAGTACTTCTAGCACTTCTGATTATTTGGAAATTCTTCTCAAGTTGCTAACTCTCCCTCTCAGGTTTACTCACATATGCCACTTATCTCTCTTAGGATATTGTCACTCAGAATTAGTTATTTAGCTAGTAATGGTCACAATCATATTGAAGAATTAAACTCAGATTATGAGAAGTTGATACTCTCAGCTCACAAAAATAAGGATTACTCTCAAAAAATAGAAATACATAGAAATATGAATAAGCTCTCAAAAATTAGAACCAATTTCGAAATCCAAGAAGCCTATGTGAAAGAATGAGCAGGGCGGCTTTATATAGAGCTCTCTGTTCAACAATCTCCCATATTTGGAAGCATGGCAACTGACAAAAATTCCTTTGGAATAATTTAAATAAAATGTGGTGAATTCCTAAGCTTACAAACACCCCCAAAAGTGGTGAATCTACTTCCAGCAAAGCACAGACTGATTCAAACCATTGCATTTGCTAAAAGTGATGAATCGACACCTATAGGTGTCTTCAATAATGGCGCTATTGCAAAGATTTGTTTGTTGATTTCAATCTTGGAACTCGTCAAGGTTAATCGTTGACCACATTGCCTGCATTTGTTGTTGGATTGCCATATTTCCAGGGCTGTGTTTCCATTCACGAAAGACCTTGTCATGGTTTCCTCCTTCCAGTGCCATATTTTCATGGGAAAGTTCTTTCAAAAGTTTAGAGAAAATATTTTTCTCTTAGTAAAATTTTAACTATATCCCCATATGAAATATTTGAAGTTTGGCATATTATTCCCAACTTATCACGGTGAAACGAATACTAAATATTTCAAACAAATTTCAGATTCTATTTCCCATGGTAAAAGTTATTCAATATTCACCAAATGACTTAAAATTCTAAGTCTTTTATTCCTCATGGTAAAATTTATTCGATATTTACCAAATGACTTAGAATGCTAAGTCTTTTATTTCCCAAAGATTTTATATATAAAATATATATATATCTATATAAATTCTTATATATATATATATAATGTATTATATTTTATATAGTCTATTATAGTTTTATTTCTCAAAATTTATATATATACATATATATATTTAAATTTTTTAATATTTAAATATACTTATATATATATCTATATATATTTACACTTAAATATACATATACACATTTTCATAAAATCATTCAAATACATGTATTGCGATCCAGTCAATATAATTTCAATATACCTATTTGTGCAAATATGTGTATATATGTTTAACTATAAATTCAAGGTAATATAATAATGTTATAATTTAAACATCATAGGTAGTGTGTATATGTTTATACATGTGTAAGCAAATGATCCCATCATGTGTATGTAGGTGTATGTGTGCCATTTCGATACATGCATATGGTATAATGGTTTGCCTATGATACGTCTGTATCGCCATGTCATACATATAGATACATATATACAAGACACACATGTATACACACATACACCCTTCCTAGGTACATATTTCTAAACATGTTTCACATCCAAGGTCATAGAACAACAAGTTAGGTTTACAAGTAACACTACTCCCAAAGTTCAAAGTATTAATCCAAAAATCCAAAAGCCTATGGATGACTTATTGAGACCAACCTATTGAATTAGTTCCTCTAAACCTTTAGTGAAGTGTGTGTATGCTCAATTGATTTAATTTACCGGTTACCCGACCCAGCCCCTCTCCTGAGTGATGTTTCCCCTCTGCCTGGAGGAATGGTTCATGTACCTACACCCACAGACATACAATCTCAGTAGTTACTTGTTCACAACATTAACAATATACAAAAAAACTTATGTTATAATATTCATTACTCCATAACTTGCATGCAATATTAAACAAGAATTACACTAATATAAGTATCAATCAACATGAGACAATCATTTAAATAAAATACATTCATTTTGATAACAAAAACATGTTTTATTCAACTCGATGATTCAAACATTACAATCAATTTCCCTATGCAATAGTAGCTATACAATTGGGGTGTAACAAAGAACAGCTTGCACACATGTTGTTTGGGAAGTAGAGTGGGTTTGTTATAGGGAGAGGAGAATATTCTTTGGAGTTTGAGGATCAACGATGAAGGTGTTTCTAGATGGAATTTCTGAATCAGATTTAGGGTTTCTTCTGGAACTTCCTCTTCTCTAAATATTCTTCTCTTTTCTCTTTGTAATAGGGGAGAAAGCTAGAAATCTAGGCTGAAGCTACATAGAAAATTGAAAAATCTATAGTGACAAAGAAAATGCAAGTTAGATTCTGAGCTTTTTTTATTGTAGGATTTAAGTTTATGGAGATTTAGTGTTTCATAACAATACTGACATTTGAGTTTAGCCGATAAATCCAGGCTCATGTCTCTCCTATGTGCAATTGTATTTGAATTTTAAATGAGGTAATCAAGGGTTATTTTGTTTATCTCATTGTTGTGGTGTGTGCAATTCTGGTTTTATCTTTAATTCAAGGAGTTAATTAAAATGCTTAAATGAGATTGCAGGTTGATATGTTTTGTACAAGGATTTGGTAAGTAGTATGGAGCTGAGGTACATATTGGTGATATTGTAAGGCAATATAATCAGAGATATTATATGCTATGTGTTGAATTTTCTATGAACCATTAGTTATTGGTGAATTTGACTCCTCTAATGGAAGTAAGGAACTGGTATGAATTGCATTTGTTCTTTGTGATTCAGTGTTTGTTTATGTTCACTTGGAGCTTGCTACAATTTTAAAACTAATGATTATCTTTCACTATAAAGTTGTGTTGTAACTATCTCATGCTCCACATGGTTGATATTACTAATGAACAACCAATTTGTTTCATTTTCATCCCATTTTTTTAATCTATTAAGTGATATTATTTTTTATGGTTAATGTTGTTTATAATTTTGTTGCAAAGATTGTAAATACATTAAGGGGATCACCCTCCCAGCTCTTGGAAATCCCAAAGTGTAGGAGGTCTTTTCAAATCCTCGTTAGTTGGTCTAGGTCCTTCAAGCTACCCTTTATTGGAATTGGCAATTCCATAGGTAGAGTAGAAGATAAACCTGGTTATAGAAAAACCAACCAACAAAATGGTGACTCTATTGGGGACTATTGCTGAAGATTATTATGCCTTATATTGTCATGACCTTGTTATGATAGGTCCAATCTCTTGGTCAAGTGAGTCAATTCTAATGAATGTTGCTAGAGAGTCTATTGTAATTCATCTTTCAATGTAAGTTTTGTCTAATATTTGTCCATACTTCATGATTATTTCATAATAGATCACAAATTGGGAGTGAGGACTCTGAGATCTATGCACTAGTGTACATTATTTGAGAAAAACTTGGAAAGAACCGAAGGATTTGCAGTAGAGATGAAGAAAATTTGAGCTCTTGTAATGAATTACCCTGGAAAGTTTGAGGAAGGAGTCCATATGATATCATATTTTTGGATAAGGAGGTGTTGTAGTGCTTATGCTTATTTTTTAAACAAATTTGACCTGTGAAGCATTTTCAGCTATTCAAATTTTTTTCCTCTGCAAAGAGGTGCCAACTCTACCAAAGAACCTAATGAAGGTGTGAATACGGTTCTAGATATACAAAAATTTCCAATTAGAAGAATAATTTGCAGTTGCTACAACAATTCCAGGTATTTTGACTCTTGGTTTTCAAGGAACTCTTGTTTGAAAACCATATTTGAACTTCTTAGAAAGAAATTTGGTTCCCTACTTAGTGATTTAGCAATACCAAAGGAAAGGATAGTAAATTTAACTTTGCACACTTCCATTTGCTAGATCTGCTAAATTTAATTTCACTTCCATGGAAAGTTTTTTGCCTAGTGGTCAAATATTTCCTTATATGGATGGTTATAATGCATTTGTGTGTTTTAGTGGTTTCCATCCATTTGTAGTATCATATGATTCAAGCTAAGGTTTTACTTATGTCAGCCATTGTCATAATAATCCTTCATTTGGTCATGCTTGTAACTATGCACAATTAGTGAGCCTTAATTTGTAATATCCATTGATTATCAAGGTAACATAATGATACCAAAGAACACTTTGATTCAGCTTGTTAGAAAGTGTCATGAACTTCAAGCATCTAATACCCCAAAGTGTAAGAACCCAAGAGTTAATAAGCCTAGGTTCAGACCTGAATGCAATGATAGAAATGAAAGAAGGCTTAAAAAGATGGATGAAAGATACTAATTGTCTCAACAAGCACAGTCAAGACACAACCAAACTGTGTCTACTTGTCAAGTCATTGCACCATTTGTCAATTCATTTGACCCATTGTATGCTCAGTTAGATTTGTCGTGGGTTGATTACTAAGCACAATGTATGCCAAATCAAATCTATAAGAAGATGCCTAGATTTCATGGGTACAATATTTGTGAAGGAGATGCACATGTTAAAGTTTCTTCCAACTTCATGGAGAAACATTCATTTGGAGATCGGGATATGTGGATGAGATTCTTTGTTAGATTCCTTGAAGTAGGAGCTTGGGATTGGTATTTATGTTTTCCTAAGAACTCATTTCCTTGCTCAAATAAATTAGTGAATGCTTATATAAAATAATTTACAAGAGAACCTTTAGATCTTGTCACAATATTAAAAGAGATTAGAAAGCAAAAAGAAGAGTCAAGCATTGATTTTAGTCACAAATTTGACATTGCTCTTTCACTAATACCAGAAAGTTTCAGACCTAGCACTCTTGACTGTATTCATATGTACTTTGAGGCCAATGAAGAGGGCTCTAGTGCATTGTTAAAAGAGTTTCAAATATCAAATATGAAGATGACTTATACAGTTTTAGATGGTTTGTAGAAACAGAGAACTAAATATGTGTTAAGTTTGTTGTCTTCAATTATGGGTAAACATGTTGATGAAATCAGAAGCTATGCAAATACAAATGATCAGAGGTCTTCAAAAAATTTCACATTTGAGAAGATTGAAGACAAGAAGGATGCATCATCAACTAATGAGAAAGTTATTTTTGAACAACTCACAAAGGAAGTATACCCAAATAAAAATCAGCAGTCGAGTCTTCCAAGCCAAGAACGTGATAAAGAATGTCAGTTGGATTCACTCTTTGAAGAAGATAAATGAGATCAACAAGGTGATGATACAATTGATTATGTCTATTCTACATGTGAGGAATGTAGTCCTAATGCAAGTCTTGATGATGAGACAAAGAAGTTTGTTGATTTAGGGAAATCTCTTGAGAACATCAGTTTGTCAACTGCAAATGAAGAAGTGTGTGATGAAATCTAGTCTGAAAGACAAGCTACAAGAAGCTACAGTCAGGAGACCATTTGTGGTTTTCAGTTTGATAAACAAGATGCTTATGTTTACCCTCAAGACGATGTAAATGACAGGCTCAGTGAAGATACCCAGTCTAATTTTGAAGTAAATTGAAACGTGGATTGATGTTATGATAGCTCAAAAGTGATTAAGAGTGAACAAATGAACAATTTGTTTTCTATGAAGGATGGTGACCATGTACGTGACAATGTTGTTAACAATCTGATTTATTATGATTGGGGAGCTCCTATTTATGATCAACCCATTTAATTTTCAGATTTTGATGATGGGGACACCTTGGGATATCCTAATTTTCAATTTGATAGTGCTTTTAATTCAAGTAAGGGTCAAGAAGAGGAAATGGGTGAAAGGGTAGATTAGAGAAATGATCTAATAAGTTGTGAATTTTTTTAGATGTATTGAGCACAAAATCTCAAGAATCCACACATGAGGAGAAATCTCAGTTGTTGTGTGCAACCCTTATTGACTTTCATAGTGATGATCACTTTCATGATGTAGGGTGTAATGCGTATGTTTCTAATTTTCCTTCCAATGATGAACCAACTGATTATGAAAATTATAATGAGGATGAAGACAAGTAGCCACTTGATGGTAATGATGCAATGTATGATGAACATCATAGTAAACATGTTGGTGCAAACTTAGAAATCTGTTTTGATGAGTTTGAGATAGTTGATAACCAAGACGATTACATGACTAATGAGTCAGGTATTGAAGATTTCAATGTAGATTTGAAAAAACCTTTGTCTATTGACTTGAGTGAGCCTAGCCATAAGCCTTTGAATGTGAATACATATGTTGATACCTTGTGTTCAGAGGATAACAAAATGAATAATGTTTTGGGAAGTACAAAATTTTGTGTGGAGGGGAAAAATATGTTTGCATCAGGGGTATGTGCAGTATCATCATGGAAAAAACAGGTCCTTAAGTGGCAATAAAAAGATAGAAAATCAGAGTTAGACAACTTGACGTAAAAATTTAAATAAGCTATCTATATTATTTCAAAAAAATGTAAAAAATAGAATCTGTAGAAAATTGAATGTAGTTTCTAAACTACTAGACCTTTATAAATAAAAAGATAAAATCTATTTGGTGAAAATTTGAAATTTCAATGCAATAGTATTTAAATTTCAGGGTAAAAATAATAAGTAGGTGTCTGTCTGACCACCCTAACCACAATAAAATGATAATATTTTTTTATAAGCTTTTAGATATAAGTAGAGGACTTATGTCCCAATGTGATGCATATTGTTTAATAATTTTTTTCCAAGTAAATAATTAATTATGAATTTTTTTATTACAAATTTAAAAAAATATAAAATATCATTTGTCTAACCACCTTAACTTGGTCAAAAATTCATGAAATTCAATTTTTTTATTTTTAATCCTATAGTATGCAAAGAATATAATGTGACGCATGTTTTGGATTCAAAAAATGTGATACCGTTTGAAAGTTATAGATGTTTTTCAATCAGCTTATCAATCAGGACTTTATTCATAATTCTAATAGAAAATGAATAATAATTATTTATTAAATTCAAAGTAAAGCATAATTTATATTGGTGGAAGCTAAGAATCTCCTCTAAAAACCCTTTTCGTTTCATCAATTTTGGGTTAAAAAAAGTCATTAGCCACATGGGCCATCAAATGGCTTACATATCGCCACTTTTTGGTCCATCATGATCCTGCACATACCCTCAACAATTACTATTTGGAAAAACCCTTTATTTGATGAGTTTCCTTTTTTATCAAAAAGTACTAATGATGATCCTTATTGGTGTAGAGATAATCCACTCTTTGTTGAGAAATATGATGAATTGAATGTTGCATCAATTTGTACCAAGAATGTTAGTGATGACCAAGATGTAATTAGTATTCCGATGCCACATTATGGGGATGATCCTTCTTCTATTGCTGAAGATGATGACACTATGACTACAGATGACGATGAGTCAAAAATCTTTGATGAATCTAAATACTAGCATGATGAAAGACAGTTGCAAATTGTGCTAATGCATGAGTGTATCTTTTTTAATACACTTGAAGATAGTTTGTATGATGAGTCATATCTTTTGGTAAGCTCTTGTGATGGTTTAAATTTTGACATGCAAACTAATGACCAGATTGAGCCCAGTAGTTCCAGCCATATAGCAGAGTGTGAGTGCTATTTTTGTCAACTGGAAGGAATTTTCATAGAATGTAGCAATGTGCAAGATATTGAGGCATGTTGTTTTCAGCTTGAGAATGATCCATGCAATGAATGTGATAGGTTGTTGCCACATGATAATCAAATTTTTGAAAGTATGCCTGACCTTCAGATGCATAGTGATGGTGAACATGTTGATAATGTTGTGAATGATTGCCTGTTACAAGAAGTTGACATGTTTGATCAGGCAGATGGTTGTGATCAGATTATGGTTTCATATGGTCTTGATCGTTATTTTCAAATCATGTCACTTGATAGTAAATCCGAGAATGAAGAGGGTAGGAGTGATGTGGCTTATTTGATTTGGTTGCCACTTGATGAAAAATTTGAACAAAGAGAAAGTTTATGCTTTCCCAAAGGTAGCTTGACACTTGTGTTTGCGAAGGTCCAGTTGTTGTTTATGTTGTTGTGGTTTGATAAATGCAAGCATGAGTTAAGGGAGATCAGTTATTTCTACAAAATTATGTTTGACAGAGGTAAATGTTGATTCCCATTTTTCCTTTGGTGACTCGGGGTCACCAGATGAAATTGAAAAAGAAAAAATGAATAAAGGAGCCATTTGAAGGCACCTAATGGATTCAGAATTTGGTCTACTCCCCAGAGATCTGGAATCTTGCTATGCCCATAGGGGGCATACATCCCTAGATGGAGCCACTGATGGCACTCTCAAATTTTGCAAATTTGGGATGCCCATTTCGGAAAATTTGCTTCTGCACTTTAAGAAGTGCACCTGATGAATCAGTTTGAGTGACCCACTTTGGAGGGTCAAAATTTGAGGCCTGTTAATTTTCAAGAAAAACCCATTTGCAGACATATTCAATTGACATATGTGAATGTGCATGTCAATTTTCAGCTTCCTATGATAAGTTTTGTCAGGGTTCTGGAAGGTGAAGCTGGAGGGTTTTTGCACTTTTTCGTTGTTTGTAGACTTAGTTTCATAAAGGAGCTTCTCGTTTGAGATTGGATTTTGTAACCACTTGATTATCATGTCAAAACCAGTGTTGTTTTTAATTATACATATCTAAATGATCTCAATTGTCAATTTTTAGAGCCTCATGATCTGATTTGTTATTTTTAACAAGTCAAAACCAAATATAGTTTATTCAGTTTTGCATCTGCATTCCTGACAACCTTTTTGAGTGGTCAACTTTGATCATTAATAACTTTTGATCAACGATGATCCATGGAAATTCCTTTTGTACACATGCTTTAGGTACCTAAATGACCTTATGTTTCTGATGGCAGATCGCTAGGAGTTGATTCACCATCTTTACAGATTGGTAGTTGAGTGAGTTCTAATTGATTCATAATGGGTGCAGTTTCAAAGAAGTTTAACTGACCAACTTTCTGGATTAATAAATTTCATCTCATGATTTGTTTATCCGATTTGTTATGTTGCACTGGATTCCTAGAATGAATGTCTACAAGTTTGCAAGTTTTTATTGCTTCAGGAGGTCGTTTGACTTGTTTTCTAGGCTGATTCCTAAGGCAATTTGACTAGTTTTAACCATTTTGCAAAAGGGGCAGAAAATAGATTCTAATTGCAATTGAGAACTCTTTTATCGACTCCAGATTCATCTAGATGTTGTCTCTAACCAATTCAAGGAGAAATTTTTTTTGAAAATGTATTTTTTTTAGTCGTGTCCACATGGTGACCCGACATGCTCTGATTGGAGGACACTTTTGTTTTGAAAAGAATGAATTGCATAGCCTTATTTCAGTAGCAAGTTGTCACTTCTCATGATCACAATTTTCTTCAAAACAAATGTTTCTTTTTGAAGAACACTAAGATTGTATATACACAATGTGTAGGAATAAAGCTTAGTGATAGGTTAGAGCTTGAAATAAGAAATCATGCTCAACATAAGCATGAATGGAAAATGTGAGAAAAAAAATGACAATTTTAAGCACTCAAAAGGAAGATATATATGGAATTCAAGGATGGTAGAGTGGATATGACAACTCCACTTGATTCAAGAATGATGCTTATGGGTGTAAGGCTCATGGGAGAACCATAACAGATTAATGGCAATCAGGGCCATCAATTGGAAGTGGTGTTGCACTTGATTTACCACGAGACATAGTCACAACACCATTCAATATGGAAACAGTGTTTAGACAAGCATAAAGTAAAGTTTGATACCACCAGCATTTAGGTTAATGAATAGGTTGCCTAAAAAAGGACAATTTTAGTATTGTGAACTGTGGTGGTGGTGCGGTGGTGGGCATTCATGGTTTTTTTATTTAATAAGTGTTTACATGTGGCTAAGTGCATCAAATGAGAGGGTGCAACTTGGAGTTTCCGTTGAAAGCATATGCATGGCATGGGAGCTTTGTAACTGGTATGGACATCCATCAAGCCATGAATGGGGTGTGTTGCATGAATGGAGTGGAGATCGAGGGCCTATGGCATTTAAAGAACAAACAACAAAGAAGATGGTGCGGCCTACATATGCTATGGGTGGCCACGCATTAGTGAAGGGCTCGTGTGTTGTTGGAGGAGGCACGAGCTGGAGGGACTTTTGTGGGGCATGACCAGATGATGAAGGGAGTAGCCGATGTTATAGCACAAACACATGAACTATTTGATGAAGTATTTCAAGAGAATGTGATCTTAGGAAATACCATGATTGCAGCATGACTGGAGTACGAACATAATGGATTTGTGAAATTGTTGTCATGACTCACGGTGAGAGAAATTGCAGAGCACAAGGGAACGGGGTTGCAGAATGAACAACAAAGGAAAAGATTAGAGCAATGAAAGAAGGTAGGAGGATGATCAACGTTCAAAGGATGAAGTTCACTCCAACCAAATTTGGACCGTTCCCTACCATGTCACGATTGGAAAATGCTCATGGGATATTGATTGTGATGGCGAGGGGAATGAGAGAGGAGTGTGCAGTAGGCCCCACAAATAAAATTAAAGGCTTGGGTAAAGTATAGGAGCATGGTAAATAAATAAATAAAAAAAAAAGAATTAATTTTTTTTGTGAAGGATATTCCAAGGAGGGTGGGCCCAAGGAGGTAAAGTTTTATATTTTTTCTTGACATATATTTTGCTAAAGGTTTTTTCACTTTTGTAAAAGTGATTAACATTTTATGGGCCCATTTTAATATTTTTCCGACATATTTTAAAATGTTAAAGTTTTAAATGTGGGTGCTCCCGAGGTTCATGGAAATATTTTAATGTATTAAGGGGGTTGAATGTGCATGGGTAAATATGTTATTTTCCTGGGTGAATATTTGCTGGGAGAAATGAAAATAAATTATATGTATTAAGAAAATAAAGTCAAGAAAAATGGAGTGGGTAGAATATTTTAGTCAAGTGAATGTTAAATACTTTCAATGTTGGTATTCATAGGTGAAGTCATTTCATTCACTTTTTAAGATGATGTTATTATTTATTGAGAGGTAAAGTATACAACATCGCAACATTATAAAATATGTAGCAAAATAGAAGGCAAAATTGAATTTTCTTGGGCATAGGCAATTTTTACATAGCTGAGTGAATTAAATGGAATATACATGTGGGCATTTTTCTATTGAAGAACAGCTTGGGCACATGTTGTTTGAGAAGTAGAGTGGGTTCGTTACAGGGAGAGGACAATATTCTTTGCAGTTTGAGCATCAACGACGAAGGTGTTTCCAGATGGCATTTCCAAATCAGATTTAGGGTTTCTTCTGGAACTTCCTTTTCTCTACATAGTATTCTCTTTTCTCATTGTAATAGGGGAGAAAGTCAGAAATCTAGGGTGAATATGTATAGAAAATTGTAAAATTTGTAGTGATAGAGAAAATGCAAGTTGGATTTTGAGTTTTTTTTTATTGTAAGATTTAAGTTTATGGAGATTTAGTGTTTCATAATAGTACTGGCATTTGATTTTAGCTAATAAATCTAGGCTCATGTCTCTCCTATGTCCAAGTGTATTCAAATTTTGAATGAATTAATCAAGGGTTATTTTTTTCATCTCACTATTGTGGTGTGTGCAATTCTAGTTCTAACTTTAATTCAAGGAGTTAATTAAAATGCTTAAATGAGATTGCAGGTTGATATGTTTTGTACAAGGATTTGGTAAGTAGTATTAAGCTGAGGTACATATTGGTGATATTGTAAGGTAATATAATCAGAGATATTATATACTATGTGTTGAATCTGCGATGAACCATTAGGTATTGGTGAATTTGACTCCTCTAATGGAAGTAAGGCACTGGTATGAGTTGCATTTGTTCTTTGTGATTCAATGTTTGTTTGTGTTCACATGGAACTTGCTACAATTTTAAAAATAATGATTATATTTCACTATAAAGTTGTGTTGTAACTATCTCATGCTCCAAATGGTTGATATTACTGATGAATACCCAATTCATTTCACTTTTATCCCGTTTTGTTGAGCTTTTAAGTGAGATTATCCATTATGGTTAATGTTGTTTATAATTTTGTTGTAGAGATTGTAAAAACATTAAAGGGATCACCCACCCAAGTCTTGCAGAGTCCAAAGTGTAGGAGGTATTTTCAAATCCTCGTCAGTTGGTCCAAGTCCTTCTAGCTGTCGTTTATTGGAATTGGCAATTCCATAGGTAGAGTAGAAGATAAACTTAGTTATAGATAAAACAACCAAACAAAGGGTAATAATGCAGAGCTAGTTGATTTTCGGGAAAAACCCCTTGGTGGAAACACTCATGTGACATATGTGAACATGCATGTTAATTTTCAGCTTCCCATGATGAGTTTTGACATTTTTTTAAAGAGCGAAGTTGGGTTCTAGCATTGTTTTGTTATTTGAAAACTTTTAGTTCTAGGAAGTGGCCTCTCATTCAAGCTTACATTTCACAAGTGGATGGTTTTCGTGAGAAATGAATTATTTCTCTCCATTCCCCCCATATTCATATAATCCCTTGTTTTATTTCAAACCCTTTGGATCTTATTCGCTATTTTTTGGAGATCAAAAGTAAATGTAGTTTGTTCTAATTTTAGATCTGCATTTCTTACATGTTTAAAGGTGGTCAACTTTGACCCCAAATATCTAGGTAAGTTCAAGAAGTTGGGTTCACTAAGATGGGAAGTTTGATCCAAAATAAAATCTTGCACAAAACGTGTATGTGTTTTAAGAAAATGCATACGTTTAATGTATCAGCTACCCGAGCCTAAATTTAAAACATGCATGTGTTATGATTCGGGTACATGATCCTAAATGTATAAGTATTCATAACACATACAAGTTTTGAAATGTGTACATGTTTCTTAAAGCTATTTATATTTTTAAATAAGTGACTCTGATCTCATTTTCACAGTTAGTTTTAGCCATTCCAGAAGGAGAAGAAGATCACATACGCATTTCAAAATGCCAGATTCAAGAAAATTTTAACTGCCACTTCATCTCGTCGACACAACTGACCTCAGTGAGCTCCAGGTTGGTTGAATTCTACCATTTTTTTACTTTATATCTTGCATTTTTATTTTATAATTGTTATTTAGTTTTTGTTTTTTTAGTTTGTTTTAGTTTACTATTTAATAGTTTTTAAATTTCATTTAATTAATCAAAAACATCAATGAAACAAACAACGTTAAATTCTAAATCAAAAACCATAAAAAAAAATCTAAATTCGACACATTTAATTTAGAAATTTCAAAACCTTAAACTCTAGGTTCTAAATAACATAGGTCCTTAAAAACTAATTTACCTAGGTTAATCCTTGGACCTAAACCCTAAAACATAAACTAAAGCCATATTTGTAAGTTAAAGTTAGGTTAAAGTTAGGGTACAATTAGGGTTTGGCTTAAGATTTAATATATAGTTAGAGTTCAATTACAATAAGGGGTTACAATTAGGTTTAATTTTAATATTAGAATTCAATTAGGGTTAGGGTTCAATTAAATTTGGAGTTTAATTAGGGTTAAAATTCATTAGGTTTAGGGTTCTAAGATAAATATTCAGGTAAGGCTTGAGGTTAGGGTTTGTATTCAACTAGGTTTAGAGTTATGGTTTTATTTCTATTAGGGTTAGGGTTAGGATTACAATTATGAATTAAAAGTTAAGATCAAGGTTAGGTTTGGAGTTATAATTAGGGTTGGGGTTAAAATTAAACTAGCATTAGGTTTCTATGGTTGTAATTTTTGTGAGAGTTAACATTCAATCAATATTTAATTAGGGATATGATTAAGGTTTATATGTAGTTAGGGTTAGGGTTCAACTAAGGTTATGATAGGATTTAATTACAATTAGGGCTTAGGGTTAGAATTCAAATTAGAATAAATTAGGGTTCAAGTTATAATTAGGGTCTATGGTTCAAGTTAGAATTAGTGTGACTGTGAGGGTAAGGTTTATAGTTAGAGTTCAAGGGTTGCAATTATAAATAATGATATTTATAAAATCAAGTTGGGTTTATGTATATTGTTTAAACTATATATGTTATATTCTATCCTATGGACCAAAGTTTTGTGGAGCTATTAATTACAAAAATATTTAAAAAATTATAATACATAATAAAATACTATTATAAACCCTAAAAAATTCCATACTCAACCGAAACCTAAATGTAAACTAGATACATTAAACATCATTATATATGTAATAGAAGACACCCTAAACAACCCCTTAACTTCCTATTAACACCCAATTTGAGAAATCAAAGTTATATATTTACATACGTCTTATTTTTCATTCTTTAGTCCTTTACCTATAGAAATTAAATGGTTACTCACCTCATGTTCACAGTCTCTATTTCTAATCTTCTTATTTAATTTTTCTAATAATGATTCAAAGAAACCTCATTGTTGATATCATAGCCTTTTTGTGAGCTCTCAATTCTTGATACAATTTATACAACTCCTAATTTAAATGTTGATGGTGATTTATTTAAATAAATCTTAAGTCTTTACCTTAATCCATGTGGTTTTATTTATTTTAAATAGATCAATTAATGCATATCATCAAATTTAGCTATAGTTTAATTAGGAAGTGATATCTAGCTAATAATAAGTTTATGGATTCATTTTAATGTGTACATGCTATGGATTTTTAATGTTATGTATTTTTTAATGTTATAAATCAAATGGTCTTCAAATGAAATGTATTTTGAATTTGTGCACGTTCAATGTGATTTTTAAATAAATTTCGAATTGTGTACATTATTTAACTAGTTTGTTGATATATATATTTTTATTGTTTAACATGCAATTGCCATTTGGTTACATTCACATGGATCCAAAATTTAATATAGAGTATTTTATGCCTGAACAAAAAATTCATGTAGATCCCATAGATCCAAACCCATCACCACGACAAAACCCCACACCTCCAAATTCTCCACCTCCTAACCCCCCACCCCTTGTAGTAGATCAGGATCAGTTGAGAGAGAGCATAAGGGAAAATCTTATTGTGATTTAGGGAAATATAGATCTAATAAAAAATGATCCTTGAGCCCCCCCCCATCGTACATGATTTCCATCTACAATGTAAAATATTGTCAATTTTGTTTGATCTATTCATGCAGACCTAGATAGGTTCCATCAATGGAGAGAAGAGAGGATACAATTGTATGCAGATGGATTGTCTTATAAATAAATTAATGACCTTAAAATTACAAAAAAAGCATGTGCCAATATTTTTTTAAACCCCAAACAAAGAAATCAATTCCACCCACCAAAAAACGAATTTGAATTTTATGGTGTAGGCAGCCCCAAATAGCTGCACATTTTTGGGGTAGATGGTGGATGGTGTTTGATAGTCCACCACATGGAAATTTTAAGGTACCCCTACACTTTTTGAGAAATTTATGGGTTGAGTTTGAGTTGTGTTTAAAACCCAATTGTTTTGATATGAGGTCATTTCAAAGAGTTGGGTGTGGCATGCCACAACATAGATTAGGAGAATGTGTTGATCCGCAACGACGTGCTCCGATTTCTCCTATTGTTCCTCATCCTTCTCTTGGATTTCCCTCTACATTTCAGTAGTAGACCATGTTATCGACATTAGGAGTATTGGGTTCACTTTCAAGGCATCTCACACATCAAAGTACACACGTGACAGCTGAAGTGGTCAATAAAGAGCATGGAGGGTCATGCAATAGGAATACTCAGGAATCCACTTCAAGTGACCCAAATGCATCAGGGATAGAGTCATATATGGATTTACTATATTCTGAGCATCATTCTACACAAGTATGTTCATCTTTTAAACTTTTTTTTTTTGAAATGTGAAAAATTCATGTAAATAATAACATCAAATTATATATATAATACAATATTAATTCAATAAGTGTTCGGTGTAGACTCATGATCACACAATTCCTGAAACTCAAAATGATTGTGTCTATATGTCGGGTGTTGTAGATTTAGGCTCACCTTTTGGTCAAGTACTTGAACCAATATATATTAAATAGTTTGTGTGTATATATCTAGTTTTTTTTGAATGTTTACACATGTGTGAATTGATATATTATATCTAGATGTAGGGAGGTCATACGATACCTAGTACTAACCAACCATAAGTTCTGGTGAGCGCTCCTAAGCCATCATCAAGTCAAGTGCGTGCTTTCAAAATTTTGTTAGGTTTCAATTAAATACACAACATAGATCTAATTTAATTTTTTCATTTACATACACATGTGTCAATGATCTATACAAAATGGTGTACATCTATATGCAGGGATTTCATGAGATACCCATCGCAGGCGCACCTGAGACATCATCAATATTTATGCATGGGAAATCTCAGGTGTGTGATCATGACTTCATATCATTCAAGGTTGTAAAATTTACTAAATCTCCTAAAAAAAAATTACGGATCTTTTAAGTATATATATACATTTGAGGTTTTAACAGATTGTTTGCTTTATATGAATATGTAGGATATAGTAGACCAGGCATTTCGATCTTCTCAAGTGATAGTTATGCTACCTGTTGAACAAAATGTGCTAGTATATTCACATGATCATATGGTAATTTATGCATACTAAAAATCATTTTTATTGTATTTACTAGGTATTTAATTAAATTTATATTTTTATCTAAAATTTTATATTTTCAAGTTTAAATATTTTTAATTATATCAAAATTTCTAGATATCCTTAAATCTAATTTCAATTTTCTTGTACTCTTTGACAACATGAAGCAGGTACATCTAATCGAAATGGAACAAAGAGGATACTTGATTTTACTGATCGACCTGACAGTTAGATGGTTTTAAATTTTAAATGGACAACATATCTATAGATTTTTAAAAATATATGTGTTGGACTTGAGATATACATTTTGAACATTTTATTTCATAGACCGTTTCACATACATTATATTGATTAATATTATCATATTTGTTTTTATTTATATCAATTTACTTTAATGTGATGATTATATATGTAGTCAATTATGATCGTGTTATGTTCATTTTGATGATTATATGCACTCATGTATGCATAGATATTTTATCTAATTTTCAAGTAATACATGCACTATATAAATTCTTATCTCTAGAATCAAATTTCATATATATAATTTATCACATAATTAGGTGACAACTAAAACATTCCTTAAATAGTTTAGATTATATTCATAATAAATTAAGGGTAGGTAATTTTAACTTTTTCTAATTCTAGCAAATACTTGAATCAATAAACAAAAATCTATCTCCTTGTATGTATAAAATGTATAATCTATAGAATTTAATAATTATATAGAATGTGGTAAATACAAGACGTGAAATGTATAATCTATAAAATTGGAACAAGATATTTAAAAAAATACTAATAAGTTCATACATCGAAAAAACATATATAGTGTATATTGATGTTTAATAAAACTATATAACATGATGAAACGTATATGTGCACATGTATATACAATTATTTATCTTATCAACATTTAGGTGAAGACCAAAAATTGATAATTACATAGTCTCTTGATAAAATAATTTTTCAGTCACAATCACATGGTAGACCAGCTTGATGAGAACCTACAAAAATAATTAATGTAACTAAAGTAAGTATAATTTCTATGAGTCATTTAAGTAAATAATTCATGAGAGAAAAGAACAATATATAGTAAAAGTTACAAAATTAGATCTTATAAATTCCATACAAATTCAAATGATGTTTGCCATAGGATGGATTAACGGGGCCTAAGAGAATGCCTTAAGGGGAGTTAAGAGGATGACTTAAGGGGATGCAAGTGGGTCGATTAAGGGGATTTGATAGAATGAATTAAAGGGATATAAGAGAGTGGATTGAGGGGATCCATGTCATGAACCCTAGTATATGGCTTAATAGGTCGTACGAGGATGGCTTAAGGGGAATTATGAGAGTGACTTAAGGGATGCAAGATTGTGGATTAAGGGTATGTAAGAGGATATGACTTAAGGTTCCTTTAAGAGGAAGGCTTAAGGGGATGCAAGAGGGTGGATTAAGGGGAGTTGATAGAATTAATTCAATGGATGCAAGAGGGTGGATTAAGGGGATGCATGTCATGAACCCTAGGATATGGCTTAATGGGTCCTAAGAGGATGGATTAAGGGGAATTATTAGAATGACTTAAGGGATGCAAGATCATGGATTAAGGGTATGTACGAGGATGGCTTAAGGGGATGCAACAAGGTGGATTAAGGGGAGTTGATAGAATGACTTAAAGGGGTGTAAGAGGGTGGATTAAGGGGATGCGTGTCATGAACCCTAGGGTATGGCTTAATGGGTTCTAATAGGATGGCTTAAGGGTAACTATGTGAGTAAATTAAGGGATGCAAGATTGTGGATTAATGGTATGTAAACGGATTTGACTTAAGGGTCCTTCAAGAGGGTGGATTAAGGGGAGTTTGTAGAATTAATTCTAGGGATGCAAGAGGTGGATTAAGGGGATTTGGTAGAATGAATTGAAGGGATGTAAGAGGGTTGAATCCTAGAAAAAATAGAAACCTTAGAAACCCTAAAACCCTAAGCATCCTAGAATGATTTGACTTAAGGAGAATTGATAGAATGAACCCTAGAAACCCTATAAACCTAAACCTTAAGCTATATGACCTAAAGACTACAAGATGATCCCTAAACCCTTAAAACCCATATAGTTTTGTTATTCTAAGCATCTCATGAACCCTACAAACTCTAAACCCTAAACCATAGGACCTAAATCCTAGGAGATGAACCCTAAACCATGTGACCTAAAGACTAGGCAATCAACCCTAAACCATTAACCCATATACATTAGTTATTCTAAGCATCTCGTGAACCATACAAACCCTAAACCCTAAACCATATGACCTGAAGACTAGGAGATGATCCCTAAACCCTTAAAACCCATATATATTTGTTGAGAGAGTGACTTAAGAGGATGCAAGAGGATGGATTAAGGGTAGATATACAAGGATATGGATTAAGGGGCCCTAATAGAATGTCTTAAGGGGAATTAATAAAGAGACTTAAGGTGATGCAAGAGGATGGAGTAATGGTAAATAAGGGGATGGCTTAAGAGGTGTTGAGAGAGTGACTTAAGGGGATGCAAGAGGATGGATTAAGGGGTGTTGAGAGAGTGAATTAAGGGGATACAAGAGGATGGATTAATTGTACATAAGGGGATGACTTAGATCCATTAACTGTTTCAAAATCTTGAGAAAAAATACCATTTTCTTCAACTAACCAAAAGACGCATCAAATTATTGAGCTCTCACTTGTTCTTGTAGATAATTTAGTATTGCACCAATCTAATATTGTACATGCATCTCTAAATTTTGTAGTATCCTCAAATTTTAGCTACTCTCTAGCAAGAGCTCTTTTCACATATGCACCTGCTCCATCTTTTTCTCCCTTACTATGACCAACTTCAAAAAAATGCCATATGTGCTAGATATTATTTTCCTTATGAACTCTTCATAACCAATAAAATATTCTAGCATTTTTGAATTGATCCATGCAATTATCCGACCATATGAGATTTTCTAACATTTGAATTCCTCTTTCTTTTAAATTTTTTACAATATATCAAAATAATATTGAACAAACTCATATGAATGCAATTGATTATCACTTACATAAAAATGGTACTCTCTCAAAAAAATTCTATTATCTTCTCTACTATCATTTGCATGTCTATAAACAATATGAAAAAAAATAGCTACTTACATTGAATTATAATAAAGTAATTGAATTTTTTCTTGTGGATCAAGAGTATAATTTTTAGCAAAATCAACAAATGTCAATATAGTTCCAATTGGGAATGTGTTTTTACATAAATTAAATTGATTATCAAGCCAATGATAATATTTAGAGTGTTGAACATATTTAGGTACAATCTTATCTTTAAATTCTTTAATAAATGCATGCACACTAAATTTTTCCATAATTATCTCACAACGTTTTCCATTTTTTCCATCTTTTAAAGAATACTAATTTTTTTATAATTTTTTTACATCCACTAATTTTTGTCCAAATTTATCTAAAATAATTTCATGCATACATTCTCCTAATAATGAAAATTTAGTACATCTATTGCATTCTCCAGAAATACATGGTTTTAAATAAAATAAGTTTCCATTAGAGGGTTCACAAAACAAACCTACTATAAAATCTTTGGTTCTTTCAGGTGGCATATTAATACCATAAATGTCCTTCATAATTTGGTTAACATGCAAAGTGCATCGTATATATTGAAAACTATAATAATAATAACAAAATTGTACATGATTATTACAACAACAAGAGATTTGTTGCTTATTAATTCTAACATACCAATGTTTACACTTTTTGAATGATCTTTGACTTATGTTAATACGCACATGTTTCATTTAAATAACACGTACACGTTTTCATAACACATACGTGTTTCTAAAAAAAGGAATTCAAAACCCATTTGTAGCCTTATTTTTAGGCTTGGGAAAGGCTTGGCAATCTGAGCCTTAGCCTTTGACCAGCAACTAAAAGAATAAAGCAGATTGAAAAAGAATGTCCAACTTTGGCAATATGGTTGATGGACTTTTTTTCTAAATCAATCTATAAAATTTAAACCCATTAGAAAAAACAATGTCTAGTTTCCAAATATATAATTTTTACTAATATTGGATTATTTTTTCTATTTTTTAATTAATTCCTAAGAAAAATAGTCCTTAAACTTGAAATATCAGGTTTTTTTGTTTTTTAATAACTTGTTTTTGGTTAAGTTTCTTGTAAAAGAAATTATATTGCATCAATCTTCAAACAATTATCTACGCAATTAAAACAAAATGTTTCAAAAAAATGTTTAGTTTAGGTCAAGCTATGTTGTTTGTACATGTTGATTTTTAAAAACAACAATTAAGGTCAATAAAAATTCAATAAAAATAATAATTCAACCAAAAATTACAAAAAAAAACCTAATCAATCTTCATTTTGTCAGCTCTCTTTCCCTAAAATTAATTAGAAAAATAATTTTATTTGGGTCAAAAAGTTGCTTTCGTACACGTGGATGGTATGGTAAAAAGCTAGGGACTTTTGAAAAGTGGTTTTTATAGATCCGTATCAAAATTTAATTTCTACAATCTAGGTATTTGAATAATTTACATATTTAGAAACTAGATTCAAAATTTCATATTACTAAATTTTTTTAAAATTCATTGTGTAAGTGTCAAATTTTCAGTCCAAGTGTGACAAATTTTGGAAAACAACAAAAACACTTCTACTTTTTGAGCTTTTTGTGGACCCAACTTCTTGCATCAGCCTATCTCATCAAAAATAATGATTCAAGAAAATCCATGTTGTACACATACTCAATGATCCCAAAAGAGCCTGTGTTTCCAGTGGAAGCCCCCTAGAAGTTGATTTGGTGTTTTCTTGAAGTGGTGACTTTGGAAGCCCTGATTGGTTCGAAAAAGGTGTAGTTGAAGAAACGTATGAATCAACAACTTTATTGATTAATATCTTGCACCTCAGGATCTCTCTTTCCAAACCATCTTTTTTACTCCATTGTTGGATAAAATGTCTACATTCCTGTGAATTTTCTTGGCTCTAAGAGGTTATTTAACTAGTTTCCCAGAGCAATTCTAGAGGCCACTCGACATATTTTGCCTATAGTACAAAGTGCCAAAAAATGAATTTTGACAGTTACCCATTTCAATTTTTTCACCTTAGATGCATTCAAAGGTAGCCTTAGGCCAATTCAGGGTAAAACATGTTTCAAAATAAAAAAATTCTAGTTGGACCCACATGGAGACCCAACCCATGTTACACAAGTTGAGGATAACTTACTAGTCAAGAGGGCAGTAGTTCATGAATTTTAAAGTGCCTACAAGGGTACAAGCAAGGCCAATATATGGGGCACAAAGATTCTTTCATAGCCAGGGTAGAGGTTCTAAATATCCACCTAGTCAAAGATAAGTGATAGTTAAAAGTCGGGAATATGACCAGCATATGAGGAATATCAGCATCAAACTCATACTCCATTCCAGAATGTGCAAAGTAATTTATATTTATCATGAAGGTATTTACTAATATCTGAAAAAGGTATGAGTCATTCATTCCAACCATGGGAGTGGAGTTTCAGATGTATCTTAAGATTCACAAGATGAAAGAGACAACCAAAAGAGCAAGAGTGAAAAGATCAATGCATGGAAGGAGGATGATTTCATTTTAACCCTCCAGGGGAAATGAAGTTTTTTGCTATTTAGCTTGTAGTATTGCTCAAACCCATATCCTGAAAAATGGAACATGATTTTTTGACCGAATGTCAAATCCAAGAGAAAATGGTTTGCCACATACAAAAAATCAAAATGAGGATGATACTTGGATGGATTCTATATGGGCACCAAGTTGGACTTCAAATTCATTGGCCAAATATGAGCCAAAAATTGTAGAGTACGCATGGATCACTGACAAGAGAAAATTTATTAAATATTTAAATTTCAATAGAAGCAACAAATGTGACAGATGCATATATTCATAAAGATAGGAGAAATTTTACAATCATGTAATGATGACCTAATAAAATAAGGAAGGTAGGAAAAGAAAAGCATCAATTATCACAACTTCCTTAGCATTCAACGATAAAGGAATCAGTTCTTTTATAGCAACCAGATTCAGATTATTTGAATAAATTTCACTTACAATATGTCCCTACAAGTCATTGCAAACGGTTATGTAGGCATTGTATTATTGGAGCAGCCATGGGATGAGGTTACAACACAATTTAATCTTGCTAGATTGTATGAAAAACTACATAATACGGAAAGGACAAATTCTAATCAGGCAAGTATTATAGGTTTCCCCAATTATCAAGATGCATATGGTTTAGCATGAAATATAAACAAATGAGCATATTAGGGCAAAAGGAATCACTAAGGCTACGCAAGATGGATCAATAACTCGTCATAAGCCTCATCTATGTTTGACAACATGGAATGAAAAAACAACTAAGGATTGTTTTAAAGAGAATGAAACAACTAAGCTAGACAACGTGAATAAGATATAAGGAATTCTCATGTATTTTTCACCTGGAAAATGAAAAAAAATCACAATCATTTCGCAGTTTTTGAAAGGAAATGGATTTTCAGGGTGCTGGAGAGTTTCCAAGAATACTGACGTAGGGGAATAGTGAAATGTTTACGTTGCAAGTGATGGGGCGCCATCATGCCTACTATTAGAGTCGAAATGATACGGCTAAAGGGGTTACTCTGCAGATGGCGCCATGAAGAGAGGAGTTTTTGTTGATTTTCCATTTGGAAATTGCATCTATTATGTAGTTTTTCTTACTTGGAGTGATCCAAGGCATGCAATGTTGAATCTTGGTGAGCCAATTACTGAAGATTGCATGAGGAATCTTTTTTCGATGCCTAATGTGGGGGTAATTCCAATGCAAGGTTTAATTTTCTCAAGTGGATTTCCAACGCACTTGCAGTAAAAATGCATCATAGAAATCATCACAGGGCAAAATTGAGCTCGGATAGAAGGGATGATTCACACTCATTGAAGAAACACTCTCAACTTTGATGGAAGATTAGGATGCATGACGACTAATGTAAACATGTGTTATGTTGCCATGATCGTGAGCAACAAAGCATGAACCAGAGGCTACGATGGAGGCATCCAATGAAAATGTATCAAATGACTTTTTTTGTCTTAAGTTTGGTGCATCTGTTCACCTTGAAGAGGACGATATGATATCCTACGAAACTGCAAACAACAAGATTGGAATGGGTTCGCATCTTTGCACCATGAAAGGAGGGATTCAAATAATTGGAAGATCAAGGAAACACATCTTAAAGTGAATCCTCATGTTGGTGAATGGAGCTGTGCAGAAAAAAAATTATTTTTAAATGTCTGGTGTGTGGGTAAAAATTTCATATGTTTACTATGCGCATTGGAGCAATCTACACTTTCCTGCATCACCATGTCAAGGAGTTATACGGCATGAGCATAGTGAATGGGAGAACTTTGGGCAAAGACTAAGATCAATGGTCCTGGTGCAAAGGAGTGGTGTGGCCAAATCTAGGCCACACACCACGTCAGCCTCACTAAAAGGAAGGTGACACTAGAAAAAGTCCTGCGGGGTGCATGAGATTGAGAGGAGAGGCCACTGTGGGCCCAATATATGTTTTAATATATTGTTTAAAATATGATATTGATGCAAATTAAAATGTAATGTCGAATAATATGATTTAAGTGTTTTCTTTTTATTTGGAAAATATTTAAAGGTATGTTGAAAACTCTAAAGCACGGGAATGAAAATGAGGTTCCATTTAAAATAATGAGTGAGGAAAATGTGGGAAGTAGGTGAATGTTTACTCGAGGAAAGTGAAGGGCAATTATTTTAAATGAGATATTTAAAATACAGTGGGATGGGTAGATTTTGTTTGCCCATAATATTTTCACCATTGAAGTATAAAGTGGAGGATAAAAGATAAATGCATGGGTAAAGTCTGTCATTTAAAAGGGAAAATATTTTCATTAAAGGTGAAGGTTGAAGGATTTTTATTGCTGGGCAATAAAATGTAGAATGGAGTAAATATAGATGGCATAGGAATAATTTCATGAAGTGAATAAAATATTCATTGTCTAAAAGGTTCCATTATAAAGTTGAATAGTTTATTTTTTTGAGAGGTGAAATTATAAAGTGCAATTACAACAAGTAAAGGGCATAAATAAAAAGCTTTCATAGGCGATGTTTTCACACTATAGGGCAAAATACATGAGTATTTTTCTATTGCATATAAGGATGGAAAACAAATGAATATTGTAGATTTCAAGTTGAAGAAGGAAGCTTCCAAATGTCATCATTAGATTAATTTTGGGGCTCGGCCTTCTTCTTCTTATTCTCTTTTTTTCTTACTGTAAAGGGTTCCATTCATGAGTCCAAAATTGGTCTAGGTGAGCAAAAGCTCGAAAAATGCATATTGTAAAGAATGTTGATAAGTAGAAAAGTAAATTGTCTTGGGTTCCATTCATGTTTGTAATAATCTTAAAATGGTTTTACAGAAGCCACATATTATGAGAGAACATCTTAATTGTGAAATGTACACTCTCCTTTGTAATTTTCTTACAGATTATGAATGAAAGGTTAAAGATCATTTTGTTTGTCTTTAGTTGCTCTAATTGAATATGTACATTTGTTTTAGCTTCAATTCAAAGAATTGATTAAATTCTTAAATGAAGTCATAGGTTTGTGAGAAAAGAGCAATGGTCTGGTAAGAAGTTATGTTTCAGATGTAGTGACCTGAATACTAGAAGGTAGTTTGACAATAGTCAACCAATTTCAAAGATAAATGGCTAATGTATTACTGCTTATTGTAAATTTGACTCTATTATCCCAATTGATCAAGCACTAATCTCTTTATTATGTTATTTGACAGATACTTGAGTTTGTAATGTGCTTGGCTAGGGATTCAGAATGAGAATGAAAATTATAAATACTTTCAATTATAATCGAAAGTCCCACTTAATTCCTAGAAATAGGTAGTTATTTGTTTAAATGTCAGTCAAAACTTTAATGAATTATGTCTATTTTCACTCAGTAGAAATAGATATGTGTGTTGAAGTGTTCTTGGGCAATAAATATCAAATGAATACAATAAGGAATACCCTCCTTGCTCCCATAGAGCCTAAAGAGTAGGGGTAAGGGCCAGAAAATATTTACCCATTAGTTAGCCACTTGCTTTTGTAGTTCTTGGATATAATGGTTGGCAATCCTTTAGGGAATTTTGAAGCTCAGTTCGAAAAAAATACCAATAAATTGGTGACTCCATTAGGGAGATAAATTATTTACTTAATTTTGTCCTTGAATCCCTAGTGCAAATTTGTTGAAATCGATTTGGAAAGAGTCAAAGAGATGAATGACTAGTTCAGATGTTGAAGAAGTTTCAGTTTCGTAAATTGATGTATAGGAGCCCAAATTTAAGAGAATGAAGTGACTCTACTAGAAGAACTCAAAGATTTATTTCCATTGATGAAGGTATCCTTGCTTCAAAGGTCTTACTCTTGTTGAAGAGGTGGTGACTCTTCTTTACAATTTATGCTCATGAAGGGTTGTTGTTGGTTATTCTGACTTGAAAATGCTCTATTCAAAGTTACAACACCTGGAGATCTTAAGGTACATGGTTCTTTGCATACTTGCATGTCCTCGACCTATCATATTGAATATAATTGCTATTTCATTTAAAGTACTTGTCTAAATATTCACAAATTATCTAATATGGATTGTTATAATGAATTTGTATATCCTAGGGTTTTCCTTCCAGTTGCATTATCATATGTTTCAAGCCATTATTACCATCATATTAGCAGTTACCCTTGTGATCCTTCACTTGGTCATGGTTATGATTATGCACAATCAGTTAAACCTATATTTGCAAATATTAATGGATCACCAAGCTAAAATATCCATACCATTAGACACCTTAATACATCTTGTCAAGAAGCTTCAGAAGCCTGATAATCCTCAAACATTCAATACTGCAAATTACATGAAACCAAGAGTGCACAAGCCTAAGATAAGGTGAGAATGGAAAGATGTGTTTGAGAGGAAAATTGAAGATTTGAACAAAAGGAACCTGATTTCTCTACAAGCCTAGTTACTTGAGATAATAATACTATATCTACTTGCCAAATTACTACATGTTTTATCAATTTATTTGATCCATTATATAACCAATTAGATTTAGCATGGTTTGACTACAAGATTGAAAGTATGCCAAATCAAGTCTATAAACAAATTCCTAGATTTGATGGATACAATGTATGTGAAAGAGATGCACATGTACAAAGTGTTTCTAGCTTCATGGAGAAACATTCATTCGGAGATCAGGATATGTGGATAATATTTTTCGTCCGATCGTTTGAAGCAAGAGCTAGTGATTGTTACTTAATTTTTCCTGAGAAGTATTTCCCTACTGGGATAAACTAGTGGATGATTATAGAGAAGAATTTGTAAGAGAACCTTCTGACCATGTCAACAAGGTTGAGGGAGCTTAATAGAAAAGATGAAGATTCAAGCATTTATTTCATTCATATATTTGTTGTTTCTCTTTCATTAGTCCCTAAAAATTTCAGACCTAATACTCTAGATTGCATTGATATGTACTTTGATGCTTTTGAGGAATAATCTAGTGCACTGTTAAAATATTTTAGAATATAAAATATGCAGATGACTTACACAGTTTTAGATAATATGGAGAAAGTCAGGAATGACTATGTCCAAAGTTTGTTGTCCTCAATTGTGGGTAAACATGTTGATGAAATCAACAACTATGTGAATACAAATGATCAAATGTCTTCAGCTTTAAACATCACCAAGTACACACCTAAGAAGGAAGAAGTTAAGATTGATGCACCATATACCATTTATGTTCATAATGGTGAAAATGTTTTTGTCTATCCTCAAGAGGATGTAAATGACAACCTCAATTATGACACCCAATATAGTGGTGAAATAAAAAATGATGTGTAATGTTGTCGTAACAACCCAAAAATAAGTAAGAATGAATAAGTGGACAACATTTTCTCTATGACAAATTGTGCCATGCTTCTGACAAGGTTGTTAGCAATTCACTCTCCTATGATTGGGGAAATCTAGTTTATAATAAGTCTATTGAGTTTTCATATTTTGATGATGATGACATCATGATATATCTTGATTTACATCTTCGTAGTGCAAAAAATTCTAGTGAAGGTCAAGGAGAGGAAGTGATTGAAAGAATGGATAAAAACATTGGTCTATTTGTAGTGAAGAAATTTCAAATTTGTTGACCACTTAATATCATAAGTGTACACATATGACTAATCCTCAATTGTTATGTGCTACCCAGGTTGATTTTGACAATGATGCTAATCTTCACTATACAAGGTATGATGCATGTGTTTCTGATCTTTCATCCAATTATGAACTCATTGGTTAGCATGATGATAAAGTGGATAAAGATGAGCAACAATTTGATTGTAATGATTCAATGTATGATGAGTATGAAAGTATGAATACTCATATAAGATCAAATCTATTTTGATGAATTAGAAGCAGCAAAGGACTATGAGCTTTGTGTACCCAATGATCCAAGTCTTGAAAATTTTAATGTAGATTTGGGCAAGCGCCTGATTGCTGATTTAGTCGAACCTAGTCATGAGTCTTTTCATGTGGATGTAGATACTGATTTCAAGGTAAAATCATGTTATCCTTCTAAACCGGAATTGCTCACCTCAGAGCAAGCTTGGGATGATGAAGATGTTGATATGTTGTGTTCAGAGGCTAACATTGTAAGTGAATATGAAGATGAGTCAAAAATCCTTGATGATTCTTTATATCAACACAACAAAGGATAATTAGAGAGTGTGCCAATGTATGAGTGTCTCTTTGCATACACTCAGAGATAGTTTGCATGATGTGCAAGATCTATTAGTAAGTGCTTGTAATAATTTCACCTTTGATATGCAAACTAGTAATCAGAATGAGCTTAATAGTACTAGCCATATGGCAGAATGTGAGTGCTACTTTTGTTAGCTAGATGAGGTTTTAACAAAGTGTGGCAATGTGTAAAACACTAAAGAATGTTGTTTTTAGCTTGAGAGTAATTTACATGATGATTATGACGAATTGTTACCACATGATAGGTCAGTATTTTAAGAGTTTTCCTGATTTGTAGATGTATGATAATTGAGAATATATTGATAATGTTGCATATGATGGATTTTTGAGAAATGCCAACATGTTTAATTAGGTAGATTGCAGTGATATTTTTAGATTGTGTTCACTGAAATCTGATAATACCTTGTCTCCATGTGGTATTGATCACTTTTCTTAGATGTCGTTACTTGATACAAAATCAGAAAATGAAGAGAGTGGAAGTGATGTGGGATATGTGATCTGGTTGTCATGTGACAACGAAGCCAAATAGAGAGCAAGTTCTCACTTATTCAATGGTAGCTTAAGACAAGCATGGGCTGAGGGAGGTTAGATCCTTTAAAAGATTAGTGTTTGAAAGAGGTAAGAATTGACTCCCCTTTTTCATTTGGTGACCTGGGGTCACCAAGTGAAGGTAAAAAGAAGGCTAAATAAAGGAGGAGTTTGAGAGCACTTAACGGAGTCAGAATTTGGTCTACTCCCCAGAGATCTAGAATCTTGCTATGCCTGCAAATGACATACATCCCCAGTTGGAGCCACTGGTGGCACTTTCAAATTTTGCAAATTTGAAATGCATGTATTAAAACTTTTTCCTTTGCACATTCAGAAGGTGCACCTAAAAAATCTACCCAAGTGACCTACTTTGGAGGGTGATAATGCAGAGCCAGTTGATTTAAAAAAAAAACCCCTAGTGAACACACTCATGTGACATATGTGAACATGCATGCTAGTTTTTAGCTTCTCATGATGAGTTTTAATAGTTTTTTGAAGAGCAAAGCTGGAGGGTATTGGCATTTTTTTATTGTTTGAAAACTTTCAGTTCTACAAAACAACCTCTTATTCAAGCTTATATTTCACAACTTAATAATTTTCATGACAAACAGATTGGTGTTCTCTATTCCACCCACATTCATATACTCCCCTATCTGGTTTCAAAGCCTCAATATTTGATTCGCTATTTTTTTGAGATAAAAATAAGATGCATTTTATTCTAATTTTCCATCTGCATTTATGTCATGTTTCAAGGTGGTCAAATTTGACCCCAAATATCTCGTCAAGAATAACGATTCAAGTAAATTCCTCTTGCACATGTACTCAATGATCCCAAATGAGCATGTGTTTCGAGTGGCAACTCCCTAGAATTTGATTTAGTGTTTTTTCAAAGTTGTGACTTTGGAAGCCCTAATTGGTTCTAAATAGGTGCAGTTCCATAAATGTCTAATTGAGAAACTTTGTCAATTAATATCTTGCACACCAAGATCTCTTTGGCCAAACTGTCTTTTGCACTCCATTATTGGATCAAATGCCTACATGCCTATGCATTTTATTGGCTCTAAGAGGTCGTTTGACTAGTTTCCTATGACAATTCCAAAAGTTGCTTGACATGTTTGGACTATAGTAAAAATGCTAGAAAATGAATTTTGATGGTTACCTATTTGAGATTTTTCACCTCTGATGCAATCAAAGGCTGCCTCCGGCCAATTTAGGGTAAACTTGTTTGAAAGAAAAAAAAAAATAGTCTGGTCCACATGAGGACCTGACCTATGTTACACAAGCTGAGGACAACTTACTGGTCAAGAGGGTAGTAGTTCATGAATTTTAAACTACCTACAAGGGTACAAGCAAGGAAAATATAAGGTGCACAAAACTACTTTCATAGCTAGGGCAGAGGTTCTAAATGACCCCCTAGTCAAAGATGAGTGAAAGTTCAAAGTCAGCATATGAGGAATATAAGCATCAAACTCATACTCCATTCAAAAATGTGAAAAGTAAGTTTTATTTATCATGAAAGTATTTACCAATATGTGCAAAAAGTATGCATCACTCATGCCAACCATAGGGGTGGAGTTTCAGATGTATCTCAAGATGCAAAAGATGAAAGAGACAACCAAAAGAGCAAGAGTGAAAAGTTCAATACATGGCGGGAGAATGGTGATGTGAGCTTTCCTATTAACGCTCCAAGGGAAATGAATTTTTCTACTAAAGATTGCAGTAATGCTCAAACCCATATCCTACAACATGGAACATGCTTTTCTGACCCAATGTTAAATCCAAGAGAAAATGGTTTGCCACATACAAAGAATCAAAATGAGGATGATTCTTAGATGGATTTTATATGGGTACCAAGTTGGACTTCAAAATCATTTGCCAAATATGAGCCAAAAATTGCAGAGTGCACATGGATCACTGACAAGAGAACATTTATCAAATATTTCAATTTTAGTAATAGCGACAAATGCGACAAATGCATATATTCATAAAGATAGGAGAAATTTTACAATCATGTGATGATGGTAATAAAATAGGGAAGGTAGGAAAAGAAAAGCATCAATTATCAGAACTTCCTTAGCATTCAATGATAAAGGAACTAGTACTTTTTCGGCAACTAGATTCAAATTATTTGTATAAATTTTTCTTAAAAGATGTCTCTACAAGTCATTGCAAATAGGGATGTAGGCATTGTATCATTGGAGTAGTCATGGGATGAAGTCACACAACTATTTAATCTTGCTAGATTATATGAACAAGTACATAATACCGATTGGACAAATTCTAATTAGTCAAGTATCGTAGGGTTTCCTGATTATCAGGATGCGTATGGTTCAGCGTGAAATATAAACAGATGAGGATCTTTGGGCAAAAGGAACCGCTAAGGCTACACAAGATGGATCAACAACTCATCATAAGCCTCATGTATGTTTGACAACATGGAATAAGAAAAAAAACTGAGGATTGTTTTATAGTGAATGAAACAACTAAGATACACAACGTGAATCAGATATAAGGAATTCTCATGTGTTTGTCATGTGGGAATTGAAATTGTTTTGCAATCACTTTGCAGTTATTGAAAGGAATTGGATTTTTAGGGGGCCCTAGAGTTTTTAAGAATACTGGCATAGGGGATAGTGAAATGTTTATGTTGCAAGTGATGGGGCGTCATCATGCCTGCTATTAGAGTCCGAATGATACGACTAAAGGGGTTACTCTCCAGCTGGTGCGATGAAGGGAGGAGATTTGTCAATTTTCCGTTTGGAAATTGCATCTATTATGTAGTTTTGCCTGTTTGGAGTGATCCAAGGCATGCAACATTGAATCTTGGTGAGCCTATTAGTGAAGATTGCATGAAACATCTTTGTTCGATGCCTAATGTGGGGGAAATTCCAATGCAGGGTGTAATTTTCTCAAGAAGATTTCCAATGCACTTGCAGTAAAAATGCATCATAGAAATAATCATGGGGCACCATTCAGCTTAAATAGAAGGGATGATTCGCACTAGCCAAAGAAACACTCTCAGCTTCGATGGAAGATTGGGATGCATTATGACCGCTATAAAAATGTGTTATGTCACCATGATTGTGAGTAATAGAGCACGCACCCGAGGCTGCAATGGAGGCATCCAGTGAAAATGTATCAAATGATTTTTGTTGCGTTAAGTTTGGCGCATCTGTTCACGTTGCAGAGGCCGATATGATATCTGAGGAAACTACAAACACAAAGATTAGAATGGGTTCGCACCTTTACACCATCGAAGGAGGGATTGAAAGAATCCAAAGTTCAAGGCAACACATCTTAAAGTGAATCCTCAAGTTGGTGAATGGAGCTGTGCAGAAAACACATTCATTTTTAAATGCCTGGTGTGTGGGTAAAACATACATATGTTTATTGTGCGCATTGGATCAATCTACACTTGCTTGCACCACCATGTCAAGGAGTTGCAAAGCACAAGCATAGCGAATGGGAGAAGTTAGGGCAAAGACTAAGATCAACAGTCCTGGTGCAAAGGAGTGACGTGGCCAAATCCAGGCCACACCTTGCTAGCCCCACAAAGAAGGTCATGCTAGCAAAAGGCCCGTAGGGTGCACGAGATTGAGAGGAGAGGATAATGTGGGCCCAATATATTTTTTAATATATTGTTTAAAATATGAATTTGATGAAAATTAAAATGTGATGCGCGATAATACGATTTAAGAGTTTTGTTTTTTAATCGAAAAGATTTAAATGTATGTTGAAATGTCTAAAGCATGGGAAAGGAAATGGTGTGTTATTTAAAATAATGAGTGAGGTAAATGAGGGAAGTGGGTGAATATTTCCCACACGAGAGTGAAGGGAAATTATTTTAAATGAGATAAGGGAAAAGATCCAATTGCCGTTCATGATCCAATACCGGTTCACTTTTTGTTCACCTGACCCTCCAATAACCGTTTACATTTTAGTCATTACATTGTTTCAATTATGCCAATAAAAATTTACAAATTACACCAATATATGTTCACTACTGAATGTGTAGTTGACAAAAAAAAAAAAACACATTGAAAACTATTGAGAACACCTTTTTAACTATTGAAAACACTTTAAATTTTTGTGGGTTTTTATTGTTTGTCTAATGAACGGGTATTGGCGAAGCGGTAAAGATGCATGGGATGAAGGTTTTAAAACACCCTTTTTGAACACCTTTCACTTTACGGGTTCCACAAGGTGCGTTTTAAATACCTAGAAGCCAAATTTTTCTTTTTAAGGTCCTAACTCGCTTATGAAGAAGCCAAAAAATAATAATTTGAAATCGGACCTATTTTCCACTTGGCACGAATGCGCAAAGATAGCCCTGACGGCTACTAGTACGTTTCCCCTATTTCAAATACTGTGGCACGGGTAAATATTGTTTTCCCATTATATTTTCACCATTCAATTATAAAGTGGAGGATAAAAGATAAATGCACAAGTAAAGCCCTATTATTTATAAGGGAAAATATTTCCACCGGAGATGAAGGGTGAAGTATTTTTATTGTTGGACAAAAAACTGTAGAGTGGAGTAAATAAAGATGACACAAGAATAATTTCATGAAGTGAATAAAATATTCAGTGTCTAAAAGGATCCATTATAAAGTTGAATACTTTATTTTGTTGAGAGGTGAAATTATAAAGTGCAACTACAATAAGTAAAGGGAATAAATAAAAAAATCATAGGTAGAGTTTTCACACTAGAGGGGAAAATACACGATATATTTTTTGTTGCAATTAAGGAGGGAAGAGAAATGAAGATTGCAAATTCCAGGTTGATGAAGGAAGCTACCAAGTGTCATCATTAGACTAATTTTGTGGCTCATCCTTATTCTTCTTATTCTCTTTTTCTCTCAATGTAAGAGGTTTCATTCTTGAGTCCAAAATTGGTCTAGGTGAGAAAAAAATTAGAAAATGCATATGGTAAATAATGTTGATAATTAAAAAAGAAGATTGTCTTCGGTTCTAGTCATGTTTGTAATAATTACAAAATGGATTTAGAGAAGCCACAAATTATGAGAGAAGAGCTCAATTCTAAAATATCCACTCTCCTCAGATTCTTAAATGAAGTCACAGGTTTGTGAGGAAAGAGCATAGGATCTTGTAAGAAGTTATGTTTCAGATGTAGTGAGTTGAATACTACAAGGTAGTATGACAATAGTCCACCAATTTTTGAGATAAATGGCTAATGTATTACTAGTTGTTGCAAATATGACTCCATTATACCAAATGATGAAGAAATCATCTCTTTATTATGTTATTTGAAAGATACTTGAGTTTGTAATGTGTCCATCTAGGGAATTAGAATGAGAATGAAAATCATTAAATACTTTCAACTACAATCAGAAGTCCCACTTAATTCCTTGAAATAGGTAGTTATTTGTTTTAAGGTCATCCAAACCTTTCATGAATTGTGTCTATTTGCACTTAGCAGGAATAGATCTTTGTGTTGGCGTGTTCTTGAGGCATTAAATATCAAATGAACATAGTAAGGAATACCATCCTTGGTCCCATAGAGCCTAAAGAGTAGGGGTAAGGGCCTGAAAGTCTTTACTCGTTAGTTGTCCACTAGCTTTTGTAGTTCTTGAATATAAGGGTTGGCAATCCTTTAGGGAATTTCAAAGCTTAGTTGGAAAAACTACCAATAGGACTCATTCGCCCAAGGTGTTGAACAAGTCCTAAAACACTAAATATAGGTCACATAAGCCAAAAACACCAAAATTGTGATTGGTCAATGATTGGTGTCGGAATTATCCTAAAAAAGATGTAATAAATGAGGCTTGTGGATACAAAATAGGGCCAATTAAAGCATAAAATATCTCAATTATTAATGAAAATTCTAGAGGAATGTGAAATTATGTTACAACACTTTACAACATTCCAAATAAGGCAAGATTAATGTTAATTATGATTAAAATTATGTTTATTATGCTTAGTTGCTTGATAAAACCCTAGAAAAATGTGAAAGTGTGTTACAACACTTCACAACAATTTTGCAAGGAACCATACAAATTCAATAGTTCACAAGGGCCCAAGACCTATTCCGAATGTGTTATCCACATTAAAACATCAAATAAAGGCAACATTAAGACAAAATCACAAGTAGAGCCCAAACAAGCCAAAAAAAGTGAAAGGGTTAGTTGTTCAATGGTCACATTTAGGCCCCACTTTTGTGAGAGGATTAAATTTCTTCAAACTCACACTAAAGTATACATTCAAGAGGGGTCCAAGTGTACCGATGCAGATGGTCTAGGATAAAAAAGAACAAGGAGGCGGTCAATCCCACATGATCCATGATCCTAAGTCAAACTGACATAAGCACAAAAGGACACACATAAGGTGTATAATATACAACAAAACAAGATATGTTACACAAACATGCAATGTTAGAAATATAAAGAAGAAAAGAAAGAAAAATATAGGTGATTTGATTATAATGCATGCTCTAGGGACACAAAAATTTAAGTCATCCATGGGGTGAGTAACCCACAATATGCTCACTCTGAGGCCACGAAACTTTAGGTCATTTACGGGGTGAGAAGTCTTAGAAGGTGAGACACATAAACTAATGGCTATTATGTGCTCACACTCACACAAATTGCTATAGGGAGATTGATGGCTCAGATTGGTATTCCCACTCAAACCATATCAAATTATACCTCCTGATAACTTTGATAAGGTTCCACACAAAAATGAACTTCGAGCTTCATGAGACAAGCAAAACTTTCTATGCTTGAAACTTATGAACAAAAAAAATGGCTCCACAAGCATGCAAACTGTGTGATGCAAGGTGGCCATATAATCAAAAAAATTAATATGAAATAGTGTAAGTAATGTTCAAAGGTATTTTTATTAGTTCATGTGCGGTCTCTTCTGAGGGAACATCATGCTTAATGTTTCCAAGAGAGAATAAGTTAACGAAATATCATGTTCTTAGATGAAATCAAACCCAATGACACCACCAAGAAAAAGAAACATCACAAGAAGAAAGAAAATTTCACAATGAAATATGAGTGTCATTGTGTGCCCCCACTTTAAAGTGGTTGCTAACACCATTAATATGAGAAATTTCTTTAAAGTAGAAGAAGATTTGAGAGCTTATTCAAAAAGCCCTATGCTAAGTCATATGTTTCCAATAAGCTACATCATGAATAGGTATGCCACATGCAAGTCAATCTTAAGTCATGTTGTCCACATCCTAAGCTTTCTCTTATATGTATATGAAAGATGGTCAACTAGCGTAAAGAGACAACAAAAAATTACATACAAGGAAAAGGCTAACTAGCCTCTGGTCTCCACTTAGTGCAGGAAAAGGATGAGATGAATAGGATGAGAATATGTATCAATCAAAGGACTTAGGTGCTTGAACACAAGGTAGAGAACCACACTCCTTGAGATGTTGAAATTTTTTTCTTCAAATCCTTACATTCATTAGAAGAATGACCATGAAATCTATGATATGCACAAAATAAATTATTGTAATAAAATTTCTTTCATGTTCTTGGAGGGAGAGATATCAAGTGATCCTATAGGAATCTTGACAAAATACTCTATTGATATATAGTAGAATATGTTCATTTATTTTTGCAAGATGTCATACACACGCTAAATGATAAGGATTTAGATGAAAATGGAGATAAGGGTGGTAAACCTAAATCTTTTCTTGAAAGTGTAGACATAAAAAATTGGTCTAGGCCTGTAAGTACACATTCGACATAATTTTCTATAGTCCATTGTCGTGATTAAATAATGTTTATTATTTAATTACCTTTCTAAACCCTTTTTAATTAATTCATTAATTCATAAATGACCTTTATTCGACTTGATTAATTAAATAAATCATAATTATTTAATTATGTTGCTAACTAATTAATTCTTCCTTCTTAATTAAATGATTTATTATTTAATTACCCCCTTTGTCATAATTCAACTATAATTAAATATTTATTATTTAATTATTCATTTAACCCCTTTATCTATAATTAAATATTTATTATTTAATTTATTCAATTCCATCTTTTCAACAGTCAAATTAAATAAATTATATTTATTTAATTAAATCTTTTATTTTTGAATGTTGAAATAAATTAACATTTAATTCATATTTATTTATTTATGTCACATTCTTCTATTAATTAGTTGACTAATCATTCACTCACCTTCTGACTCAAGATCTATTTTTAGTTCTCCAATTATCTTTGGATTCAACATCTGGTTATCTCTGCGAGAGGACTCTTTGTCACAACTAGTCATTTACCTAGTTCCAACTCATATGCATGATGTGATTATTAATCAAATATCTTCATTTAATTAATTAACTCATGTTTGCATTCGAATGCATTATTATTCAACTTCTAACTTTGTCTTTGACATTCAATGTCTATTTCTTCTATTTTCGAAGACTCTTAATTGATGATTAAAATCTTGAACTCGTGTTCTAACTCACATTCTAACGTAATCTTTATCCTGCAGTCTTTCTTGACTCGTGTTCTAACTCACGTTTTATCTGAGACATAACTCACATCACATGGCATTCATCAATCTCATCCGTGGATCTCTCTTTCAATCTGAGCTGATCGTTCGAAAATGCAAAATCTATAAAATGGCCTGTCATTATCATTATTCCTCCTCCCAAAATCATACGCTTTTGAGAAGAAACTTATGTTTGATATTTTTCTTAGACACTCGACGAAGTTATGCTTGCATTCAAACAATGAAATCTAAGGGCAAGAATACCGAAAAGGAAAAATGGAGAAGAACAATCAAGATAATTCAAAGGGGTGAATGCATATTCGGTGAGAGCTTTCCATCAATTTGTTTAGTTTGTTTAGTTTATTTCCTCGTTCTTTGTTGTTTGATTTTAGATTATTATTTAGATTAAGATTAACATTGTTATTCTAGCTACAAATTATCCATCTCATCACATTTGAAGATCATCTTTTAATCTGTAGTTACATTTGGTGAACCCGATGTGAACATGCTTCAAAATTCGCACATCTTTTCGTCTTTCCAATTTTTCGTTTTTCCTTCTTTTTTGTAGGTTTTCCGTACGACGCACCACATCTGTTCAAGAAAACGACGCATCTGTATCCACGAGTTGCATATGCTAAAAATAGTGACGCATCCGTCATCCCAAACCGCATCCGCCTATCAACAAAATTCGTGAACCGCATCCGCCTGTCAACATCAAACCGCATCTGTGGCTCCAAAAGTCGCATCTAGCTAGTAAATATTTTCCACCATTTTTTTTATTGATTTCCATGCATCCATATTTTAATTTTTCAGTTTTTGGGTTGTTTTGATTTTGGCTAATGTTTGTTTCAGTTGTGTTAAGGGGGAATATTGTAGTATTTGCAAGACAAAGCATATAAGACAATTAAAAAACCAAAGACAATATTTTATGTAGGACGAAAGTCAAAGAACAATGAACTACTAATAAATTTGCATGCAGACCTAATGCCTTTATGTTTATTTAATTGTTTAGCAAGCTTTTGTTTGGTAGATAGATAATCGTCGTGTGGGTTAAAAATATTTGTTTGTTTGATAGATAGACAATTGTCATTTGGATTAAAAAGAACCACTGTCTTCTTTGTTTGGTGCGTTGCACGTATTTGTCACCCTTACAATTCAGTAATCGAAGTATCCTCTCCCCTTGCGTAGTCATGCAATCCTGGGTGTAAGAGAAACGGTTACTGAATCTAGAACTTGGGCCTGTCTTGGTGGGAAAAAGTACTCACCCCAAGATGACTCAGACCGGTAGCATGCTAAAGCCAAGCAACTTCCACCCGGTATATAAAAAAGGATTTGTGGGGAAATCCCATAAATCACGCTCACTATTTCGACGAGATGGATAGAAATGGACTCTCACCGATGTTGGATAGTGCCCCACGAACAAAATGCCCTTATTAAACACCTTGTTGTAGAGTTACCAAAATCCTACCTACTTGTTGGCACAGTAGGGTCGACCATGTGAAGTCATCTTACATTCTTACGATTTATGTGTGGAAATGAAATGTATGCCATGGGAGTTTCATGGGTACAGTAGCTTGGCTGCCCTATATAAGTGAGTGTCGTGGAGGGGAGCCAGTGGGGTCAAGCTACTAGTCATTCGCCATAAATATGCATAGCTGGAGAAATCCAAGTAAGAACTCAACAAGTATTGTCCTAAAAGCCTAGGTTGTAAATGTTTTTCGAGTCTTAACAGTCTTTTCATCACGAAACTGAAAATACATTGATTGATGTGTTTGTTCTCTGCTATATTCTTCAAAAAACTTGATCAAACAAAAAAATTGAGTCAACAAACTTTTAGGAAAATTTCAACTATCAGAAAATCGAGTCACAATTGTCAGTTTAAACACTGCATATGTCATAGAGAGTAGCATCTGTTTGGGGAAAAACTGCATGCGTCTATCAAAAAAAAATTCATCATTCACAGTCTGCATGTTATGAGTCGCAACTGTCACATTTTGAGTCGCATGTGTGCATGCAAACTGCATCTGTTAGTTTTTGAGCCCCATGTGTCTGTCAAAAACATTCATTTTCCAGTCTGTATATTACGAGCCACAACTGTCATATTTTGAGTCGCATGTGTGCATACAAACTGCATCTATCAGTTGTCGAGTTGCAAGTGTCTATCAAAATTTTTAGGTTTACAAAGTCCAAAATTAGAACCGCATGTGTATCGGTAAACCACATTTGTCATAGGAAAAATTGCAACTGTCGGAAACACCACATGCACTGTCGAAAACCGCATCTGTCAACATTTGAACCAGAACTGTTAGGTGAACCACATTTGACTATCAAGAAAAAACTTCGAAAACTGTAAACTGAATCTGAAACATCATTGTCATTTTCACTTCTGGTTCTTAAGATCAACCTTGGACAAAAACTAATTTTTTTTTCTCAAAAACCTTGCATCATTAGGTGTCATATATGTCTTAGTCATAGTCATCCTAAGTTGCATGTATATAGATACTTCCTAGGAAATTGCATATCATAGAAATAGATAACTTTCCTCGTCATTGGATACATTCATGTATCGATTTGTCACAAGTCATTGAACCTAGTCACTTAGTCCTATTTGTGAATCTTTCCAACTCAACAGTCTAGTTTGGGAAATTCACCTTGTCAATTGTCCTTGTCCTACAATCAGGTTCCTTGGTCAAACACAAATCATTGCATGCATTTATTCCATAGGTGGTAGGTTATACCCATTTTAGAATCATTTATTGTCATAGTCTACTCAAAATTTTGCATATTGTGTGTCCTACCATACTTCATATTAGTCTACATCTTTTTAGAAATCATTTTAGCAACATTCGTTATTGTCAGAAAATCCAAAACCATAGACTAGAAATCATATCATTTATAGATATAATTCCATATCATTTGCATTCCCATCCACCACCATGTCTTCTGTTCACCTTGATATGCTTGCTAGTCAGGTTGAATACCAATTACTCTACATGGGCCAATACCAACAAGCCATAGACTTCAAAATGAAATTTATCCAATCCAAATCCCAATCAACTTCAACCCATGATCAACTACCCACATATCCCTCATATCAACAACCCATAAACTCTAGTCTTCCATCCATCTACCTTCATTATCAAGAGTCTCTTAGCACAATCCATGCCATTAATCCACAACAAACATCCATTAATCACCCTTACCTTAACCTTGACAAGGACAACCAACCTCTCACTATTCTATTCCAAGCCTCCACAGCCTATCCTAGTACATCTCTCAACCCATTCCAAGCCTCCACATCCCATCCTAGTCCATCATCCACTAATCCATTCCTACTCACTCCATCCCAACCTACATTTATTCATGAAAATACATTTTTCATGGTGTCCAAAATCACATCCCATTGCCTACACTTGAGGATACATGTCAAAAAGAAAGTCCAAACCATGACATCATGGCTTCACCTTCATTTCAAGATCAATGAAGTCCATTCCATGACCCTATCTTTAGATCTATCTAGGAATTCCTTCTAGATAATCATGGCAGCCCAAATACATTTATCCTTGATCAATATTTCATTCCCAATCAAGTCATCCAAGACAAACCTATCTTTGACCAAGACACTACCATTGATCAAGAAATCCAAAATGATCCACTTATCGACCTTTATTCCATTCATGATCAAACATTTGAGGTTGATCCTACCCAAACTTTGAGCACCACCATTTCCCAAAATGAGACACTTGCCTCCTTTGGAAGCATATATGATCTTCCTCTAGAACAAGAGTCTTCTACACTAGACATATTTTCAAATCATCAAGCTATAGCTAAATTTACTGGACTCCATGATAATGACCATAAAAACAATTTCTACATCGACATGGAAGCACTGATATCTTTTGAAGAACAGTCATAATCTAATATTTCACAAAATCAAACCAAAGATGTTAATCAGAAATATATCCAACATGTTAACAAAGCTACAACATCTTATCAGATAGGATCATCTATATTTGTTAGAGCAGGATTTCTTTCAGAAGAGAAGATTCCAAGTAAAAATTTCTACATACACAATGATGGGCTAACATCTTGTTTTCAAAACAAAAAATACCCCATTGCAAACAAAATCTGTTAGAACATGCAGTATCAAGGAAAAGGACTAGGCCTACATGAGAAAGGAATTCTAGAACCTATACAACTTCAAGAAAATCCTAGACATCAGGGTCTTGGTTATTCATCAGTCAGAGAATCTAATGATGTTAGTGATACCTCATAGATATTGGGGGCAACTTTATCTGATATAAACATCAAAATGGGGGCCATGAGTAGTTATTACCATAAGATTGCTGCCAACACTCCTTCCATCCACACCATAAACCATCATTCCAACATGAATAAACCTTCCATTTGGAACCAATAAAAAGAAAAAAATTATTACAAATCCAAATTTCAAAATCAAATGTCAAAGACCATCAAAGCAATCAAAAATATGAGTGGACAAATGAAGTTAAAATGGATCCCAAAGAAAAATGGGTCAAGCGAAGAAAATATTTCAAATCCAAAAGTCAATCAAAATGTGGAGCCATAAGAAAAGAGGACTCCCACATATAATAAATGTCCACCTCCTTCAAAATGGTCATCAAGAAAGGCATATAAAAGTGTTGGTTCCAAACGCTATCCCAATCAAAATTCCGAACTCCGTCATCCAACATCTCAAGTTTGGAAAATAAAAAGTGATTCATCTAAACTTTTGAACAATCCCCCCATATATACCATCATCCTTCATAATCCAACATCTCATCTAAAGTCCAAAAATCCCCTGTCACAAATCCATCGCATCTTGGCAGAAAATCTTTATTGTAAGGACTCTAATGGCACTCTATCATGATGTGTGTATTTTGATAAGGCCAACTCTAGTATCAACAAGAGTCACAATGACATCGATCAGTTATATGCAAGTTTTATGATCCTAACAAGATAACTACTTCATAAAGGTCATTATTGGCATATCATGGCACTAGTCTTTACATTTGAACCATCAGTGGATTCAACATAGTCAGTGATCATCTAAAGTATCGAGGCAATGAAGAAAATAAAAAAAAATTATTACCTTATGAAAAGTTGGCAAACAGGCATCTTGGTGACACCAAAAAAATTGGAAAATAGGAAAGAGAAAAATTTTGTCCAATAGTGAAAACCATTCTTATGGCGCTTTGGATAAGTACCATGATGAAAACCTGGTAAACATGCGTCATGTGTAAGAGAAACTATCTATGTGGATCTTTACACTTGGGGGCAAGTTATCTCCTCTCCCATACCCTTCGAATGACATTTTTATGGCATTTCCATCTATCCATTTAAGCCCTATCATTGCCATCCATTTTACCACCTATCTTGATCTTGATAAGGACTGGGGTACGAACATAGATCATGCTTTGGGAAATTTTTTGACATGACTATCCTTTGGTCATACACTATCCATGAAACATCATTCCATTACCTTCATAACTTCATTATCCCTATGCAACATTGTCCTTGGAGACCAAAGGATAATTATCCCATCCATAATCCTCATGTCTCCTATCTCTTACCAACACCACCCATCATCTTTTTATACATATCATCTATCTTGGTTTCCCTTGTCAACCATCTAAGGTTTTTAATCCAACATCCTTCCATCATCCCATCTAGTCCTATCCAAGTCATTCCAAATGCAACAAGCCCAATCCATACAATCTTGCTAGGAATTTTAATGCATCATCCAAAAAATTACTTGGCTTTGTTTCTAGCCTTGCTGCAAACCTTGATCCATAAGTCACATTATTGTCATCCTCACGTTGTTTTGGGATGTGTCCTTCCCATGTCAAACAACGTCGTCATCATCATCACCTGGTAATTGGTTTTCACCTAGACTAGGAGAAAGATCATGGTTGTCCTTGGATTCTTGTGTGTAGGCATCATTTACATGCATTTGTCACAACCCATCATTAGAAAATGTCCTGGAAAAAATAAATCCAAAAACATTAAAAAAAAATCAAAACATGTCAGAAAATCCCAAAAACAACGTCAATCATATCAAGTCAATCATGTCAAGCCAATCCTATCAAGTCAGTCATGTTAAGTAAGTTGTAGACATAGTCGAACTATGTTTCCTCTGCAAAAGGGACATAGGCAAGGCCATGAATTGATGTGCCCCCGAGGCATTAGGTCTGTTAGTCTAGGTTTGTCATGTATCACACACATTTAAATCATGACTCTTTGTACTTTCAAAGTCATTGGTCGTGTCGAACTACGAGGTCTCTATGTGTACAACATAGGAAAGGCTAATCAATTGATGAGCTCCTTAGACCACACTAGGTCAGTCCAATAGGGTTCATTCACATTCAATTCACTATCACACACATTGCATATCATTCACTTAGATGCATGTCTATAAGCAACTTTAGGTCAGTACTTTAGGGTATCATTTCATGTCATACACTGTCAATACAACACACACACTTTTAATTAGTCAACGAATTAAAACAAGTCATGCAACAACAAGGAAAATCATCTCAAACAATCATCAAGTCAATATCAAATACATTGTCAAAGTGATCAACCTATGCCTTAGAAAGATATGCCTTTCTTGTCAACAAATGTCATCAAATTTTCATAGTCTCATGTAGCTTGTCACTTCAACATCATCAGACTCCAACGTCTTATACGGCATGTGTCTTTCTGAAACCAAGCTTTGTCATGCCTTATATAGAAGTCACCAGGTCAAAACCAGACTCAACGTCTTATGTGGTATGTGTCATCTCTCACATTACGCTATGTCAAACATCAAACAATCAAACAATCCCACAAGATCAAGTTTTGGCGAATACTTTTATTTGGCTTTATGACTTTATATCTTATTTTGTCTTATCTTTTTATCAATTTGTGAATTAGTCCAGTTACCAGCTTTCTCAAGGATGTCCCTTGAAGGATTTAGAGAAGCAAGGATGTCTCAGGACTCTTTTTCTTTGGCTGTTGTTTGTCAACTGTCTTTTTAACATTGGTTTTTGACTCATGGTACTAGTTTCCTCAAGGATGTCCTATCAACGATTTAGAGGAGCAATGACGTCACATGACCTGTCTTTTATTTGTCTGTTGTTTGTGGTTTGTTAAGATGAAATGATTGGGGTATCTTGTCCTTAGTTTGATTTAAGACACTCCTTGTCTACGACTGTCTATTCTTCGTAGATGGATGACTTTGTACACTATGGTCTATCTCATATCATAGTGTGTACTATCCATTTGTGTCATGTACTGCCCAATGATGATAACAAGCAAGCATAGCGTATTTGGAAATATATCGAAGATTATAAGTTTTTCTCAATCAAACAAACTTAATTGTTTCTTACTAACATTCTGAAATCATCCATGCTAACATTTCTTCTTTTATGCATCTTCACCATCATTATCTATCCCTTTCGAGAGCACACTCATGTTCTTCAAACCTGCCTATCCTCTCGAGGGGGCATACCACTACCTCCTCGTCATTCTCCCTTTCACTGGGGCATACCCTAACCTATTTCTTGCTGGGGCATGATCAAGGTATATTTTTCTTTGACACAACACTGTAACAACATTGTATCAAAGAGGGGCAAATTGTAGACATCGAAAATTGGTCTAGGCCTACGAGTACACATTCGACATAATTTTCTATGGTCTGTTGTCATGATTAAATAATGTTTATTATTTAATTACCTTTCTAACCACTTTTTAGTTAATTCATAAATGACCTTTATTTGACTTGATTAATTAAATAAATCATAAATTATTTAATTATGTTGCTAACTAATTAATTCGTCCTTCTTAATTAAATGATTTATTATTTAAGGATGAAAGGAGGATCTTACATTATTCAATTTCATAGAAGCTCGGATCTTCTCCTACTTTATTTGTGATATTTCTTGAAATAGGAACTTGTATGTAGGTGATAGTTGAATGAGTTACCACATAGATATATTAGTGGGAGTCTTCTTAAGATCTTCAACTATATTATGAAAAGGTGAATGAGGAGCGCTAGGAAAATATGTTAAGGTGATGAAATGGGAGTGGTTTTTGGTTTCCTACATGCTTGATCAATTATGTTATATCTTGGTTGTAGGAAAACATTATTAAATTGCACCCTAGATTTCAAGAAATCTCTTATTTTCCTATGCGATTCAGAAATGGGAGGTGAATTAGGAAGCTCACTAATTAAAGGGGATCCAATTTGTATTGTCATCACCTTAATAATATTTTCTTTATTTGCATGATATCTTAATGAAGAGGATCTTAATGTCATTTAATCATATTTATCAAAGGAAGCCCCATTACATGTGTCAATGTTTAGATTTTGTTGCACTATGATATCCTCCCTAGGAGGAGAGTTTTTAGGAGAGCCACAAAATAAATATTCATGAAATTCAAAGGTTGGTTCTTCTAAAATGACTTCATCACAAGTATGAAGGGAAAACAGGGATGGATCTATTGACCCAATAGTTTGGAATACACTCCATTAACACTAATACAACAGAGGAGAAGAGAAAAAATGAGTTCTAATAGCTTCTAAAACTACTGAGATGAATACATTCAACATATAAGAGATAACAAAATAAGCATTCAAATATGACACAAGTATTTACGTGTGAAAACCTTTTCAGGTAAAAATCCCACCACACCAAGCAAAGAAAAATTGTATTACAGTAAAAACATTACATACAATATTTAGTCTTCACTCTCTGATCAACTCACAAGAACACTCCAGTTATTACACTCACTATTTCTCAAGACTTACATCAACTCTCTACCTATAGCCATCACCTTTTGGTTTAAAAATATAATAATGTATTCAACTGTACAAGTCATACATCTCATTAAAATTTCAACCAATCCCACAGCCACTAGGTTCATGCATCAAACACCCAATCACGTAATTGATATGATCTAATTTCATCGAGCAACCTAGGAATTAACTTCGCCACCCAAATCGGGTTCCTATCATCAACTTGAAGTCAGCCTGCAATAACTGCATTTATTGTTTTGATCTTCGACTAATCAGATCATTGTCCTTGTGCCATGTGTCTGCATTGTATTTGCTATTTGCTCTGACCTTCGGTCTAGCTCGATCAACTGAGTTACGAGCTCATCCGAGCTCTTACCACACTACCGCTGTGTCTATCTTACTAGGCTGCGGTATGGCGGTGAGCTCATCCCAGCTCACCCTAACCATACCTACGCAACCACCGAGCTCTCTGAGACTCCTCATGGTAAGGCAGTGAGCTCACCCAAGCTCACCCTCGTCTTCACTACACAACCACTGCCTTGTCTGAGTCACCTCACGGTGTGGCAGTGAGCTCGCCTGAGCTCTTGAGGTGCACCCTGAGCTCTGTCTCACCTTCCCCATGCTATCGGTGCCCCATCTTAGTCGCTCCGGGATGTGGCAATATGACCATTCTGGCTAGAGATTGACCCGTCTTCCGTCTCCTCGTGCTACCGCTGAGCTAACACCAACCTATCGCAGTAAAGTGGTGAGCTCGGATCACTTCACTGCACTACCACTACCTGATTTGAAATGACCCGCGGTGTGCTTGTAGCCACTGAGAAAACTGTTGGCGGTCACACCGCGCTACAATGGGGCCCGCCAAGCCACCTTGTAGTAGGGTGGTAATCACCAGTCAGACCAGAGGCGGTCTCACCGTGGTCACCACGGTGAGTGGACCCACTGACCGCAGTATGGCGGTAACTACCAGAGTAGGCCATTGACGACTTTACCATGCCACCACGGTGAGTGAACTCACCACACACGGTAAGGCAGTAACTGCCCACACTGTCACCGTGGTACTGCCAAGGGCAGACCCAACTGCCATGGTAAAGCAGTAAAGGCAAAAATGAAGCATTTTTCGCCAAGTCTGATTTGTCTTACTCTTAGAACTAGAAGTTGAGACATAATTTTCTCAACAAATTAGGGAAATGATCAATGGTTGAATTGTGTTTCTCAATAAGGGTTTGCCTAGGTGAAGGGGGAAAAATAAGATCCTCATGAGCTTCATTGATTGTGTTTTCTAATATCAAAGTATCTTCTTCATGACTAGGAGAGATACTAGGAGAAGAAAAAATGTTATTGTCATGATTACCTATGGTTTCGTTGTCTTGTTCAATACCAATTTATTGTCCACTAAGAGAGGTAAGAGGAGAGAAACAATTAGGATTATCAAAATTCTCATTCATTGGTTCTTCTAACATGAAAATATCTTCTTCACAAATAGGAGAGATATGAGGAGAAGAATGAGTATGATCATCAGGAATGTCCAAGATTGTATTATCTTGCACTAAAAAACTCTCATAGAGAGGGGATTATTTTTTAGCACGGGCCTAGATATGCAAAAATTTAAGAATGCAAACAATGTATATCCAAAAATGAAAAGAAATTTTATCAAACCTATGCAAAGCTTTATGAATAGAAACATTGTGTATGAAAAATTTAAAATTTCTTTTATCCGTATTATGAAACATTTCAAAAATGTGAGCATTTTCTAATCTAATGATACTTGCTATTGAAATGATTTTTAAAGTTACTACACTAACTTGATGTTTTTGACCTATATGCGTAAAATAGATGTTCTCGAAACTTTCCAAATTTATAGTATATGTTACCAGGAGGCTTAGGAAGCACATAATTGAGGTTTTTAATATTGTTAAAGGAAATTTAAAATCTGGAATGGGGCTGATTCGCCCAAGCTGGAAAATGACACACATTTAGATTTTTTCTTTAAATTTTCAAAAAAAAAGTAATCGATTTTCATGTTTTTTATTTTGTATGATCTATAAAGCAAATGCAAATGCAGTTTTCAAATGATTTGAGATGATTTGAGATGCAAAAATGCAAACTATATCGACTTTCACTAATGCAAAAATTTGAAACCCTATAATGTCAATTAACCAATACAAAATATAATTCAATGTTAATTCAAGTTAAATATAGGATGATGATGGACTCTAAATCAAAAAGAAGGTATTCTAAATAAAGGATCACCAAAATAGAACATAGAATTTTTTCTCCACTCTTGTTTCAGGACCTAGGACAACAATCGTCTATACTTCACATTCAAGGATGACCCTAGATATCCCAACCCAATGAATAATGAAGGATGAGATCTCATAATAAGGTATCCTAGGATATGATTTTAGATTACAAGAGCATTTGACCACCAAGCTTGACATGCAAGATGAAATGCAAAAACCTAGTTTGAACTAAATGACTTGAAAATGGAAGAAGAATAAAATAGAAAGCTACAAAAAAAAATGTGTGCATCTGGAGATGTGTTGAAGACTAGAAACAACTCTAAAATTCTAAAAAAACATGGTTTTTTGGCCTAGTGGGACTCATTTTCCATTCTAGGTGAATTAGTCCTCGATCTAGATTTTTGTTTAGGAGTAGGTTTCATCTAGATGGGTATCCAAATCAGCAAAGATCTCTGAAAAGCAGATATAGTGGGACTCATTCACCACAATTGGGGGATTTTTCCCATTTTCTTGTGAAGTGTCCAAGGAGTAGAACCTTGAATTCAAACTTTTCAAGCCTCTGATGATGGAAAAAATAAAAAATTTCCCACTAATTTCATTCAAATTGGATGGATATTTTTCCCTAGATCTTAGATTTCTTGATTCTTGACAACTTTTCATGACAACTCTGACAATATTTTCAAATTTTTCATTTTGGTGCTTTTGAAGGCTTCAAATCCACTTTTCTTCAATCTAGGAAACCTGCAATCACACATGAAAGATGGGAAAAGTTGTTGATTGTTAGGGAATAGGGGTTTTCCTTTGTAAAACCCCTTGTAGGTAATTAAACCAAATGATGAGATAATAAAATATAAACATGAAACATAGGAAATGAAACACAAACAATGATACCTTGATTAATATCTTGTAAATCTACAACTCAACATGGAATATCCATAAAGGATGTAGATCTTGATCTTTAAAATAGGTGTTGAACAATGCTTGATCTTGGATTTTTCAGTTCTACATCACAATAATGACTCATAGCATGTTATATGCTTGATATCCTTGACATGATGATGGATCTTGAAATGTTGCAACAATCGATGAAGAATTCTTCCCTTGAATGCTCTTGAAGATGCCTGGATGGACTTGTAAACTCAAAATTACTATAAGGATGAATACTTGCAATATTAGGGGGTTAAAATGAGAGAAAGAACCTTGCATTTATACTCAATTATACAATAATTCTCAAAATTACAACACTACAATCTGACATCATATCTAGGAGAATAAAATACCACCAATATTTTGATTTAATTCTGATTTTGGGCCACAGGAGACTCATTCACCCAAGATGGTGAATGAGTTCCATCTAGCATAATGTATGGGACCAAAAATTAGAAGTTTGTAGAAAGGTGTAAAAATAGGTTTGGAACCCAAAAATATTGGTGGGACTCATTCATGTCGAAGGCGGCAAATGAGTCCCAAATCACTAAATTTGGGCCACACATGCCAAAAAAATTATAATTATGATTGGAAAATAATTGGTGTCGAGATTATCCTTGAAAAGATGCAACAAATGAGGCTTGTGGATGCAAAACATGGTCAATTAAAGCATAATAAAGCCCAATTTTTAAGGACAAACCTAGTGGAATGTGAAAGTGTGTTAGAACACTTTATAAAACTCCAAATAAGGCAAGATTAATTTTAATAATGATTAAAATTATATTTATTATGATTGGTTGCTTGATAAAACCCTAGAAAACTGTGAAAGTGTGTTACATTACTTTACAACACTTTTGCAAGGCACCATCAAAATTCATTAGTTCACAAGGGCCTAAGACCTAATGTGAATGTGTTATCCACATTAGAACATCATATCAAGGAAACACTAAGCCAAAATCATAAGGAGGGCTTATAAAATCTAGAAAAAATTAGAAGGGTTACTTTTTTTTGTGGTCACATCACTGACAAAATGGACATGATACGAAACATTACAAGGGTCTTAAACATCTTGTGCAAGACCTCATTGATTTTTTTATTTTTTATATTGGAGGTGTTAATGATCATGGAAATAATTTCATTAGCCCTCCTAAAAAAATTTGAAAATCTTTTCCAACATCATGCCTAATCATAACGTTTCATATCTCAAAGATAACGAAACTAAAAAGAATGATGTGATGAATGTTGATATGGATCATTATAATAATGATAGTATTTGACATGATTCTATAGATGATGATCCTATAGATGACATGGTAGGAGTGATAGATGTCATTCCTTGTAAGGTCTAAAATAAAAATACTCTTGATATTGCTTTCTCCTCTTAGGATATACTTAAATATGCTCACGATGCTCCTCTTTACATAGCCTATCAAGTCTATGATAGGCCCATTAATGGGATATTAATAGATCTTGTCTTTGGAGAGAATGTGATAACTGGGGAACTCTTACTTTTGCATGAGCTCTATCAAGATAGATATGATAAATCAAAAGCATGGATCAATACGTATAATAGTTTCACTTGGCCTACGATGGGATTATTCACTCTTCCTTTAGAAAGATGACTGAAAATATTGGATATCTCATTCTCCATCATCTTGCAGTCAGACCAATTTCATGTGAAGCTAGGCTATCCATGGATTTTCTCCATGAATGTAGTTCCTTATGTTGTACATGAATGCTTAAAGTTTCCCTTTGATGATGGAATATTTACTATGCATTATAGTTTCTTTAACCTTTTATCTTCCTTTGAAAATTTCTCCCTAGGTTTATTTCAGCTTGAGCCTATAGAATCTTTCATACCGCAAGAAGACTTCGTTTTAAAATAGAATTATCCCTCCAAAACATGTCCCCACCCACCACCGAGCCTACCACCCTAGATGAAACCATGATTGAGCCTAAAGAAATTCCAAACCACCAAGATCAACCTAAGACTAGAAGCATTCACCTGCATCGTACAAAAGACCAAGATACAATGAAAACAACCCATCACATCTCCTATAATAAAGCAAGTCTACAAATTCAAAGAGAAAGTCATCGAACAACCTCTTATGGTTCCTTCCATTCCTCCCATTAGGGAAGAAAATAAACCTATGGTTGATCAACCTCCTCCTACACAAATACAACTTGCCAATAAAAAAAGAAACAAATGTGCTAGAGAGTGTAGGCATAGATTTCATACCCTTGTTTGTAGGATGCATGAAGACATAAACAAATAAAATCAAAATCCAAACTTGACTGAAGGAATGCGTAGTAACTCGACACCTGTTCGAACACAAAACAATCCAATACTACAACCATAAAAAGATTTGAACTCTTCCATAGAAATTATAATTCAAACTCATATTATGATTAACTTGGATGATGATGATAAGGTTGTTAAAATTCATGAAGAGGTACATAATGAATTGAATAAATTTTTTCCCTCTTCCATGAGCTTAAATGACAATTCTCATAAAAAGGGTGTTGAACTTGGTAATGATCCTAGTTCGCCACTTCCTATTGTCCCTTTGGCTAGTTTACTGCCCTCGATATATAGTGAAAATGACTTGGATGTAGACGATCTTCTAAAAGGTTGACTCGCCTATATGCCTTACTAGTCTCTTACATTACATGTGGATGATGTGGTCCCTCGTGATGTTCTATTTGATGTATCTCTCTCTCTTTTTGGAATTTCTCTATTTGTACCTTCATTCTTCTATAAGTCATATATCTTTTCATTTTTGTCTTTTATATTTTGCGCTTGTCTTGTTTTTTCCTTTTTGGGGATGATGCAAGGTGCTGAGATATTCATGTCTCTTCTATTTTGACCCAAAATATTTTATTTTCCTTTTCTTTATTCCTTTTTTACGTGTCTTGTGTTTTCCTTTTAGGGATGACACAAAGCGTCAAGACATGGATGTCTCTTCATGTTGACCCAAATGGATTTTTCTTTATTTTTTCTCTCTTTATGTCATTATTCAAGTTCTCTGTGTATTTGGGGAATTATGATAGTTTCAAGCTCTCTGAGAGCATTGTAGCAAGAACATACTGAACCAAAATCTGTAGATCCCTTATTTGTTCAGTATTTTCATTTTGGGGGAAAACCCTCTCTTTTCTCTTGCATGACATAACTTTACTTGGAAACATATGAGTTGGAATAGGGCTTTCCAAATTAGCTCTCATGTATTCTTTGCTAGAATTTCTTGTTTTCTAATTTAAAGTAATTTATCACAACATGTTGTTTAGAAATTTATTTAAAGTGGGGGCATACAATGCCATTATTCTTTTACATTTTTCTTTTTCATGGTTCAGGATGCAATAATTTTACTTTATACAATGTTTTTTTCACTTTGTGGATGACATTGGGTGCAATGTCTCTCAAAAGCATGATCTATCTTATCATATTAAATTCCTCTTAGTGACTTTATGTGACACACTACATCCCCCATGTTGTGAATATTCTATTCTCTAATTCGTCATCTCTTGGACATATTAGGCACAATGTTCCCTAGGTTGAAGACCTCACATGAACTAAGCAAGACTCCTTTGAATATTCCCTATTTTAAACCTTCAATTTGCATGTAAATGGCCACCTTGCATAACACAACTTGCATGCCTATGGAGTCATATTTTTTTATCATGACCTCCAAGCATATGAAGTTTTGATTGCCTCATGAAGCTTGAAAATCATTTTTGTGTGGCACCTTATTGAAGTTATTAGGAGGTATAACTTTGGTATGGTTTGAGTCGGAAGCTCGACTTAGGATGGAATTTCCCCATAGCCACTCATGTGAGTCTGAGTGCATACCAGCCATGAGTGTATGTTTCTCACCTTCTTTGAATTTTTACCTAGCATTTGCAAAGAGTGAGTATGCATTTTTTGGAAAAACAACCTATATTTGATCCACATCATGATGGAGAAATGGTTGAAGCCTAATCCAAATATTTTATATTTTACCTTTTCCATATTTCATCATTGATAGTGCATTAATGTGCTTTTTTATTTCTTTCATATCATTCTCAAGTTTATTATTTTGTGCCTATGTTGGTTTGACATGGGATCTTGATCTTGGAGGTTAGATCACCCCTCTTGATTGTTATCATCTTGCCTTGCTATTTTTGCTACACTTGGACCCCTTGATATGTGTGTTTGTCTACTTTAGTGTGAGTTCGAAGCAGGTTCATCCTCTGACTAAAGTGGGGGCTAATATGGTAATAGAAAAAGTAGATGAATGGTAGGTTTTTCCTAGGTCCTTGAAACATACTATCTGGGAATGGTTCTCTACATTACCAAACAACTCAATTTGTTCATTCAATGAACTTGTTGAGGCATTTTTAAACCAATTCCAAGTGCATATGACTCCTATAAGATGAGATTGGAAAATTTGATGAGATGTGAGAAAGAAAAAGACGAAAAGAAAACTGACTTTATCTCACTTTACCAATTGCTTTATTCCCAAATTGATGTCAAGGTTTGTGATCCTCACCTTCAAAATATGTTCATAGAAAATTTACAAAGAAATATCCAAAAAAATCTTACCATAATGAAATTCCAATCCTTGATGAACTTTTGTATTTCCCTTGATGATTATCAAAATTTGGTTAGTAGTTGAGATAGAAAATCCACTTCTAGCCCAATTGAGAAATCTGAGCCCACAAACCAAAACTATTCCCAACCTCTTAGAAAATAGAATAAAGGGTTCCTTCAATTTAATACCCCTCAACACAAAACAAAAAATTCCAATAACCAAGTAGCTACTATCAAAGTCATGATACCCTTTAGCTATAGAAACCCGAAAAGACAATTCACTCCCTTACTTGATACTCTTCATAACACAATTTCCTAACTTTTAGAACAACAAATGATTATCTTACCTCCCATAAAAATGATCGATCCTAATAAGTGTTTACCCCCGAGATTTAGATCAAATGCTTATTGCCATTATAACTTAAAATTATAGACATGATACGAAACATTGCAAGTGTCTTAAACATCTTGTGCAAGACCTCATTGATTCTGGTCATCTTTTTGCTGGAGGTGTTAATGTTCATGGATATAAGTATCTTCCTCTCCTAACCAGAACTTTAAAATCTCTACCAAATGTATGCCTAATAGTAATGTTTTATTTGTGAAATCTAATGAAAATACAAAGAATGATGTGATGAATGTTGATATGGATGATATGGTAGGAGTGATAGATGTCATTCATTTTAAGGGCTTAATTAAGAATCGTCATTACATTAATTTCTCCACTAAGGATATACGTAAACATGCACCCAATTGTCCTCTTAATATAGTTGGTTGAATCTATGACAAGCCCACTAATACCATAATAATAGATCTCATCTATGGAGAGAACATGATCACTAAGGAAGTCCTAATTTTGCATGACCTCTATCAAGATACAAACAATAAACCAAAAGAATGGATCAAGATGCATAATGGTTTCACTTATGGCATCGATCAATCTTCCTTTACAAATCTGAACAAAAATATTAGATATCTCATTCTCCATCATCATGTGATTGGACCAATTTCATATGAATCTAGGATATCAATGGCTTCACTCCATGAATGCAATCCCTTAGGTTGTACATAAATTCTTAAATTTTACCATCGATTGTGAAAAATTTATTATGCATCATAGTGGCTTTAAACCATTATCTTCTCATGGAAATTTCTCCCTATATTTATTTTGGCCTGAGCCCATAGAACCTATTAAACCATGAGAAGTATTCTTTTTCAAATCATATCAAAAATTCAAGGAAAATAAAATAGTAGAATTATCGTACTGGAACATTTCCTCACCTAGCGCAAAGCCTACCATCCTAGATGAAACCATGATTGAGCCTAAAGAAACTCCAAACCAAAAATACCAACCTAAGACCAAGATTTCACCTACATCCTACAAAAGACAAAGAGACAATGAAATCAAACCTTTCATACCTCCTAGAATAAGAAAAGTTTAAAAATTCAAAGAGAAAGTGGTCGAACAACCTCCTGTGGTTCCTTTTGTTCCTCTACTTAGGGAAGAAAATAAACCTATGGTTGATCAACCCACTTCTAAAAAAATAAAACTTGAACACAAAACTAAAAGAAATAGAGGTTCTAGAGAGATTAATTGTAGATGTCACGCCCTTGCTCGTAGGCTGCATGAAGAAATAAAAAAATAAAATCCAAATCAAAACTTGACTGAATCAATGCATGGTGACTCTACTCCTATCCCAATACAAAACATTCCAATACAACAACCACAATAAGAGTTGAAAAATTTGATGGACATTGCCAATTAACATTATATTTTAATTAACTTGGATGACAATGATGAGGTTGATAGAATTGATGAACAGGTGCATAATGAATTGAATACATTATTTTCCTCTTCCATGACCTTAAAAGACAATTCTTCTAAAAAGGGTGTTGAACATTGTAATGATCCTAGTTTGACACTTGTTATTTTCCCTTTGGCTATTTTTCTACCTTTTGTATACAATGATAATGATTGGGATGTAGATGACCTACTAATAGGTTTACTCAGATGTTCCTTACTAGCCTCTTGTATAATTTCTTTTCATTTTTTATTTTTTTATTGAATGTGTGTGATGTGGTCCCCCATGATGTTCTGTTTGATGTATCTCTCTCTCTTTATGACACTCATCTATTTCTAGCTTCATTCTTTTCTATGTTGTACATATTTTACTTTTCACCTTTTATAATTTTTGTTTGTCTTGTGTTTTCCTTGGTGGGGATGATGAAAGACATCAAGACATTCATGTCTCTTCCATGTTGACCCAAAATATTTTCCTTTTCTTTTCTTTGACTATCCTTTATCGCTTTTCTTGTTTTTTCCTTTTGGGGATGACGCAAGGCATCGAGACATTCATTTCTATTCCATGTTCATCCAAAAGGATTTTTATTTGTTTTCACTCTATTTATGTCATTCTTCTAGTTCTATGTGTATTTGGGGAATGATGTCAGTTTCGAGCTCTCTGAAAGAAATGTAGCAAGAACATAATGACCTCATATCCATTGATCCCTTATGTGTTTGGTTTTTAATTTTGGGGAAACCCCTCTCTTTTCTCTTGCAGGAGATAGATTTACTTGGAAACATATGACTTGGCATAGGGCTCTCCAAATTATCTCTCATGTCTTCTTTGTTAGAATTTATCGTTTGTTAAATTAAATTAATTTCTCACAACATGGTGTTTAGCAATTTCTTTGAAGTGGGGGCACACATTGGCATTATTATTTTTCATTTTTTATTTTTCATGGTTAAAGGTGTAGACTTTTTACTTTCTACGATATGTTTTTCATTTTATGGATGACATTGGGTTGGATGTATTTCAAGAACATGATCTCTCTTAGAATATTACATTCCTCTCAGTGACTTGATATGATACACTTCATCCCCTAAGTTTTTAATCTTCTATTCTTTAATTAGTCCTCTCCTAGATACATTAGGTACAATGTTCCCTAAGTTAAAGACCTCGCATGAACTAAGAAAGTATCCTTTTAAATTCACTATTTTACACTTTTCATTTTCATTTATATGGCCACCTTGCATAATATAGCTTACATGTTTGTGCAGCCATATTTTTTGTTAATGAGCTCCCATTATATGGAGTTTTTCTTTCCTCATGAAGGTCAAAAATAATTTTTGTGTGGCACCTTATTAAAGCTATTAGCCAGTATAACTTTGGTATAGCTTAAGTGGGAAGCCTAAATGAGGCATGACTTTCCCCATAGTCACTCATGTGTGTGTGAACACATAACAACCATGAGTGTATGTGTCTCACCTTCTTATAATTCTCACCCAGTGGTCAGTCTGAAGTTCCATTTCCATAGAGTGAGTATGCATTTTTCTAACAAACAACCTAGATCTGATCCACATCACAATGGACAAACGGTTGAAGGTTGATTTGAATCTTTTGTATTTTACCTTTTCTCTTTCTTTTTTTCTTTGATAGTGCATGATTGTGCTTTTTTGTTGCTCTTATATCATTCTCATGTGTGTGTTTTTGTGCCTATGTTGGTTTGTCCTTGGATCTTAATCCTAGGGGCTTGATCACCACTCTTGGTTGTTGTTTCCTATCTTACCAACATTGGTACACTTGGACCCCTCTAGATGTGAGTTTATCTATTTTAGTGTGTTTTTTAAGTAGGTTCATCATCTCACTAAAGTGGGGGCTAGATGTGGTAATGGTAGAAGTAGATGAATGGTAGATTTTTCCTAGGTCCTTGAAAGATTTTGTCTTGGAATGGTTATCTTCATTATCAATAAACTCAATTAGTTTATTCAATGAGAATTTTGAGGCATTTTTCAACCAATTCCAATTTCATATGAATCCTAAGATGAAATTGGAATATTTGATGATATGTAAGAAAAAAGAAGATGAAAAGATAATTGACTATATCTCACACTATCAATCACTTTATTCCCAAAATGATATCAAGGTTCCCAATCCTCACCTTCAAAAGATGTTTATAGAAATTTTTCAAAGTAATATACAAGAAAAGCTTACAATGATGAAATTATCATCCTTTATGCGCTTGTGTACTACCCTTCATGATTATCAAAATTTGGTTAGTAGTCCAGATACAAAATCCACTTCTAGCTGAATTGAGAAATTTGAGCCTACAAACAAAAATAATTTTGAATGGTTTAGAAGATAACATCTAGGGTTCCATCAACTTAATCCCCCTCAACAAAAAACTCAAAATTCCAATAAGAAAGTAGCTACTATTAAAGCCACGATAACCCTTAGCAATGGAGACATGGAAAAATAATTCACTTCCTTACCCAATACCTTTCATAACACAGTGTCCCAAATTTTAGAATAGAAAATGATTACCTTGTCTCTCATAAAAATAAATGATTCTAATAAGCCTTTACCCCCAAGATTTATATCGAATTCTTATGGTCATTATCATTGAAAAAATCGACATGATATGTAAAAACATTGCAAGTCTCTTAAACATCTTCTGCAAGACCTCATTGATTTCGGTCATCTTTTTGTTGGAGGTATTAGTGACCACAAAAATAAGTCCATTTCCCCTCCTAGAATTTTTTTCAAATATTTACCAACTCCATGCCTAATCATAACATTTCATTTTTTTTATCTTAACAAAAATTCAAATAATGATGTGATGAATATTGATATAGATGATGATAATAATGATATTGTTCAACGCGATTCTATAGATGATGATCCTTAGGATAACATGGTAGGAGAGATAGAGGTCATTCACTAAACTAAGAATACTATTGAAATTTCTTTCTCCTCTAAGGATGTACTTAAATATGCACTCGATGGTCCTCTTTACATAGCTAACTGAATCTTTGACAAGCCCACTAATTAGATATTAATATATCTCATCTATGGAGAGAACTTGATCACCGAGGAATTCTTACATTTTCATGATCTCTATCAAGATATATATGATAAACCGAAAGAATGGATTAAGAAAAATAATGGTTTTATTGGTTTTGCTTCCCCTAGATGGGATCAATCACTCTTCCTTTATAAATAGGACCAAAAATATTAGATACCTCATTCTTCATCATCTTGCAATCAGACCAAATTCTTGTTAAGATAGGCTATCCATGGCTTCACTCCATGAATGCAGTCCCTTAGGTTGTATGTAAATGCTTAAATATTCTCTTTGATGATGGAATATTTATTGTGCATCATAGTGGCTTTAACCCTTTATCTTCTCATTGAAATTTATCCCTAGATTTCTTTTGGCCTGAACCTATAGAACCTATCAAACTATGAGAAGACTTGTTTTTCAAATCCTATAAAAAATTCAAGGCAAATAAAATAGTAGAATTATCCTTCCAAAACATGTCCCAACCCACAATTGAGCCTACCATATTAGATGAAACCATGATTGAGTCTAAATAAATTCCAAACCACCAAGACCAACCTAAGAACAATCCTTTAGTTACGTCCTACAAAAGACCAATAGACAATGAAAACAACCACATCACACCTCCCAGAATAAAACAAGTTTACAAAGTCAAACAGATAGTGGTTGAACAACCTCTCATGGTTCATTCTATTCCTCCCATTAGGGAAGAAAGGAAACCTATGGTTGATCAACCCACTCCTACAAAAAATGCAACTTGAAAACAAAACTAAAAGAAACATAGGTTGTCAAGAGCATTGGTGTAGATGTTGTGCCATTACTTACAGGTTGCATGAAGAAATAAAAGAAGAAAATAAAAATCCAAACTTGACTGAAGAAGTGCATGATGACTCTTCTCCCATCCTAGCACTAAAAAATCCAATACAATAACCACAACAAGAGTTGAAATCTTCCATGGACATTTTCATTCGACCTCCTATTTTGATTAACTTGGATGATGAGGATGAGGTTACTAAAATTGATGAAGAGGTGCATAATGAATTGAATACATTATTTTCCACTTCCATGAACTTAAAAGAAAATCTCCTAAAAATGGTGTTGAACTTGGTAATTACCCTAGGTCAACACTTTCTATTGTCCCTTTCGCTAGTTGTCTACCTTCAATATACAATGAACATGATTAGGGTGTAGATGAATTGCTAATAGGTTGAATTGCATGTGCCCTACTAGTCTCCTGCATTATTTCCTTTTCATTTTATTTTATGTGTTTGCATGTGTGTAATGTGGTACCTCGTGATGTTCTATTTATTGTATCTCTCTCTCTCTCTCTTTGTCTATTTGTGACTGTAGGATGCCAAAATCTTACACATTGTTTGTATAGATTTAGCCATCCTCATAGAATAACATGGTTCATTTCTCCAAATAAAATGCTAAAACTAGATCACACATGCATGGAGAAAAGGAAATACAACCTATTCTATTCTATGATGGATTGGTGCCCTCCATGAAGATGTGAGAGAGCCCTTTCCCAATCCCTTTCTAAGCCAAATGAGATAGACAATGAGTTGCTATGAGCTCAAGTTGCCTATAGTTTAGATGCCTTCAAATTGTGTTGTAAAATGAGAGAAGATGCATTGCTTTTATAGAAGAAGTTGAGAGAAGAGAGGCCAAGTTTAGCCAATGTGGGACTAAATCCCCTCCAATAGAATAGAGACACTTGGCATGATGGGATTGGTCAAAGCTTGTGCAAGTTTTGGCCAATGTGCCCATTCAAATTTGAAAAATGTCAATAAATGCATGTTGTTGAGGGTTTTGGGGGGAATAATCTTTGTTCAAAAAAGTCAAAGATGAGAGTTATTGAGGGAAAATAACTCTTTTTAATAAATCAATAAATTGATTTATTGATGCAAGTGGGTGGGTTAGTTAGGAGTTTAGATTTGACTCTAGTTGAGTCAAAAGCTAGAGAATGGTAATTGTGATTAAAAGTTAATTAAATTTAGATTAATTAACTTAGGGGATTTTAGGGATTTGATATTTGATTTGAAATCAGTTTGATTTATTAAATCAAATAAGAAGAACCTTAGGAACTTAATTAAATAATTTGATTTATTTAATTAAGCTTGATGAACCTTAGGATTAAATCAATAAATTGCTTTAATTGATTAGTAGAAGAAATGAATGCATGATGTTAGTTACAGTGGAATGCATAATGTTATTTTTGGATGTATACATTTTGCCCCTCTTTGAAACAATGTACTCGTTGCATTGGTTCAAAGAATGATGTTGTCGGCATTGAAATTAAAAAATTCTTTGGTTTTTTCGGATGCCCCAGTGGAAAATAAGTACGTTAGTACATTGCCCGCTCGAGAGATCAAGCGAAAAGATACAATTTGAGGTGGATCTCGCGACAAAGAGGTTCAAAATGGATGTATGGATGGTAATGATGATGTAGATGAGATGTTTGGAAGATGCTTAGAATAACAAATTTATATTATTGTATACAACTTTAAATGATTATGCAATGCATGTGAGATGGATGAGATGGATGATGTTGTCCTGATAGATGGTATGACATGATTATGCCAAATGAGAATACGGATGCAAGATGGATGCATTGTTAGCGTGACAGAAGATAGAAGAATGAGAGAGATGAACCCTTAAATCTAAGAAGAATGTAGAAGTCCAATAAGTCCATTAGTCATCGAGACTTAATTGGATATGACAATGAATGATGATGATGTGTTGCTTATCCAGGGATGGGAAAAGAGCATACCTTTCTTTATGTTTGATAACACACGTAGGTGCGATGCATCAAGGTATTAAGAACCAGGATGGCATGGCGCCTAGTGTGATGGACTTTGACTTGAAAATCAGATAGGAGTACTCTTGTTCACACTTGACAGACATAACCTTATTCAGAATGCAGTTCAGATATTCTAGACATCTAAGGCCAAAACATAAAAAGGCAAGCCTTCTTATGTGGTCAACAAGATACCTAAAACATCCTTCCTACAAACAAAACAAAGTATGTGTGACGAAGTTATTTTACAAGAATATCCAACAAGCACAGCAGATAAAAAGATACTGATCGTTGCCCCATTCCTTTCTCTCTAAACCAGTTTTGTTTAGGCATCATCGAGAGGTCCTTGGAATGAGCGCAAAATAAGATAAGTCTAAAAGACTAAAATAAAGTAAACAAACAAGCTGATGTTCTTCGTATCACTAGCCAAGACTAAACTACTGTGGGGTACCTGATGCTTATGTCCATCGCAGGAAAGCTTCATCCTAGGACATGTAGTGATCAGGGTTTTGGTGAGACGGATTGCATGATAAGCTATTGATACTTCGAGTTGACCAACTTGCTAACTTACTAACTTAGACCTTCGAGACTTTGACGATTAGGCGTTCACTTTAGAACCTACTAAACTTGCTTCTGACTAACTCACCAAAGGGTGAAAGCGATGATGATTTATTATGAGTGATGACAATCACGAGTGAAAGCGAGATGAAATGGATGCACCATTTTGGTTTTTTCAAATGTTTTAAGGCTGTTTTTGGAATTTTGGGATGTTTTACAAATGTTTTTGGTATTTTCAATATTTATGAATGTTTTTGGTATTTTCAAGATTTTACAACAAACAAACTATCTTAAAGACCTATCCTAGGGGTCTCGGGAGCTCATCCATAGATTAGCCTTGCCTACGTTATATATGCAGAGACCACGTAGTTCGACTGGTGGTGGACTGACTTGATGATAATATGGACAAATGGATTGCCATTTTATTGCCTAAAGGACTGACTTAAGATGCAGACTAGATGGGCAAACGGATTGCCAATGCAACGAACGCCTAAAGGACTGACCCAACCATCTCGGGGGATGATCAAAGATCAACCTTGCCTACGTTCAAGCTCAGAGACGACGTAGTTCGACAAGGTGACTCTATTTTTGATTTTTTTTTGACTTTTGACATGTTTTTGGATTTTTGATGATTTTTCTGAATGTTTTTGGAATTTTTTGATGAATTTTGAAAAAGATCACGAGAATATACACGAATCCGATCCGATGTTGTGAGAACGTGCCCCTAGTGTGGTGCGATAGACTACTTCGATAAAGGCGGGACAGACTGACCTTTGAAATGCCAAGTAGTTCCGATGGTGGAATATAGTACAGATACCAACGCAGGCTATGGTATGGATGCGAGTAGATAAGTGGAATGTGATGGAGTGGATGAGTTGTGCAGATCCTGATAGATGGGGAAGGTACTTTATTTACACTTGACTCATGTTTGCCAGGTTTTCACCAAGGTATTTGCCCAAAGTGCCACCGAAGTGGTTTTCACTAGAGGACGATTTTTTCTCTTTACTATTTTTCAATCCTTTTCTGATTTTTTTGGATTTTTTGATCTTTTGATTTTTTTTTGTTGTCACCAAGATGCCTGTTTGCTAGGTTTTCATTGAGGTAACCATTTTTTTAGGACTTTTTCTGATTGTTTTTGTATTTTATGTTTCTATACCTTGCAATGTTTAGGCATAAAACTTTTTGAGATGAGAGCTATTCAGAGGCTCCTGCAGAGGCTCACCTTCTGGTGTTGCTAGTTGATATGCCCCTAATGTGTAACTTGCAGTGATGATGAAAGGTCCCAGCCAGTTGGGCTCAAATTTTCCTTTTGTATCTGGATTTGGCACGTTCTTTTGGTTTTCTTTCAGCACGAGGTCACCAACTTGGAAAGTGCATTGTCTGATGTTCTTGTTGTAGCTCCTTTTTAGGCGATTCTGGTAAACTTGTAGATGATTAAGGGCATCCATGTGCCTTTCATCTAGTAATTCCAGCTCATTGAGTCTTGTGACCCTGTATTCCTCATTTGTGATAAGGTTTTGCAGTGATATCCTTAGTGATGGGAGCTCGATCTCAATGGGGAGTATGGCCTCTGATCCGTAGACCAGAGAGAATGGGGTGGCGCCTGTTGGCGTGCGGATGCTGGTGCGGTAGGCCCATAAGGCGGGATTTAACTGCAGATGCCAGTCACGACCAGAGTCATTGACTGTTTTCTTGAGGATTTTCAAAATGGTTTTATTTGTAGCTTCTGCTTGGCCATTGCCTTGTGGATAATATGGAGTGGAAAAGCGATGCTTGATTTTGAATTTTTCACACAAGTCACGGACATCCTGATTCTTGAAGGGTGTCCCATTATCAGAGATAATGGATTGGGGGACACCGTACCGACAAATGAGGTAATTCAGGATAAACTTGGATATCTGCTTTCCGGTGATGTAGGTCATGGGAATTGCTTCGACCCACTTAGTGAAGTATTCGGTGGCGGTTATAATGAATTTATGGCCATTGGATGAGGTGGGTGATATTTTACCAATGAGATCAAGCCCCCATTGTGAAAAGGGCCAAGGTGTAACAATAGGATGCAGTTCTTGATCTGGTGCATGAATAAGATCTCCATGCTGTTGGCATTGCAAGCATTTTCTGACAAAATTGTGTGCCTCTTTTTCCATCGTCGGCCAGTAGTAACATGTTCTTAACAACTTTTTAGCCAAGGTCATACCACTTGAGTGTGACCCACACATGCCATTGTGTACCTCAGTTAGAGCAGTCAGGGCTTCCTCAGGTTTTAAACAACGTAACAGGGTTCCATCGGTACTCCTACGGAAGAGGGTCTCTCCTAGGATGACGAATCGTGAAGTTCTTTTGATGAAAGTGCGTTTTAGGTTCGGGGTGATGTCAGTGGGGAGGATTCCTAACTTTAGGTAGGTGTATATATCATGATACCAAAGATCACCGGGACCAACAAGTTCACATGCGTATTCTGAGTCTGGTACCTCGAATGTGGGTACGAGAAGCTGCTCTACGAGGAATTCATGTTTCAAGACGTTACGAGGGATGTCGAGTAAGGATCCAATTGTCGCCATTGCATCAGCTGCTCTGTTGTTTGTCCTTGGTATCTGCTCAAAGGTAATGTCGATGAAAGATTCCTTGAGGCTTTCTACCACCTTCTTGTATGGTGTGAGCTTATCATCCTTGGTTTGGTATTCGCCATTGACTTGGTTGATGATAAGTTGCGAGTTGCCATAGACTTTTAGTGCCATGATTTGCCATTGTGCTGCAATCTTGAGTCCTATGGTCAAAGCCTCATATTCTGCTATATTGTTCGTACAAGGGAATGCCAGCTTGTATGATCTAGGTATGCAGTCTCCTTGTGGCGTGATGAAAAACACACCAGCTCCTGACCCATGTTGTGTGTGAGAGCCATCAAAGTATAGCTTCCAGTGGTCTGTTGCATCAAGGTTAAAAAGGGACTCATCTGGGAATTCTGATATGAGTGGATTATCTGTGTAGAGGGGAGCTTCTGCCAGCTGATCTGCAATGACTTGTCCTTTTATGGCTTTTCATTCTACATACTCGATATCATGTTCAAATAATATCATTACCCACTTAGCCATTCTACCTGTAAGTGCTACTTTTGTCAATAGGTACTTTAGAGGGTCTATTTTGGCAATCAACTTGATTTGGTGCGCTAGCATGTAGTGTCTGAATTTTTGAGCCGCAAATACCAATGCTAGGCAAGCTTTCTCTATTGACGTGTAATTGAGCTCATGTCCCACCATTGTTCTGCTGATGTAGTAGATAGCCCACTCGGTTCCCTTTTCATCATGTTGGGCTAAAAGGGCCCCCAGGGTGGCTGTTGTTGCAGAGATATATAGGATTAGTGATTTCCACACAATTGGTGGCATCAATACAGGTGGTGTAAGTAGATATTCTTTTATTTTGTTGAATGCTTTCTCGCATTTTTCATCCCATCTGAAAGCTACTCCCTTGTGAAGTAGGTGTGAATAGGCAATCTGTTTATCTGCCAATTGTGCTATGAATCTTCGGATGGACTGGAGTCTTCCTTGCAATCCTCTTAGTTGTTTCAACGTTCTTGGTGCTTTCATTTCAAGGATTGCTTTTACCTTTGCAGGGTCTACCTCTATCCCTCTCATTGAAACTATGTATCCTAGCAGCTTCCCTGATTGCACCCCAAAGACACACTTCTTCGGGTTGAGTCTAACCTTATATTGTTCGAGCCTGTCAAAGATAGCACTTAGAGTTGCTATATGGTCTTGTCTCTTCTTTGATTTAGCAAGTATGTCATCTACATAATCTTCGACTGTTTTGTGGATCATGTCGTGGAAGATTAATGTCATGGCTCTTTGATAGGTAGCTCCTGCATTCTTCAACCCAAATGGCATTACATTCCAGTAGTAGGTGCCCCACGACCATGTGAATGTTGTCTTGTGTTGGTCTTCTTTTGCGATCAATATCTGATTGTACCACGAGAAACCATCCATTAGGGAAAGCATCTGATGTCCGGCCGTCATATCCACTATCATGTCAATGTTGGGTAGTGGAAAGTCATCCTTGGGACATGCTTTGTTTAGGTCTCTGAAATCAGTGCAGATGCGGATGCCCCCTTTCGGTTTTGAGACTGGTACGAGGTTAGATACCCATTCTGGATAGTCAATCGGGCATATGAAGCCAACATCCAGAAGTTTCTGTAGCTCAATCTTTACAAGCAAGGCTATTTGTGGGTGCATCTTCCTTAGCTTCTGTCTGACTGGTTTTGCTCCGGGGTGAACGACCAAATGATGCACTACTACTTCAGGATCTAGGCCTGGCATGTCTGCATAGGTCCACGCAAAATTTACCTTTCTCTCCTTTAGGAAAGTTGCCAGTAGTTTTTGTTCTTCTTCTAGGAGGGATTCTGCATAGAAGGTAATTTGTGGTTCTGATTCTGTTCCTAAGTTGACCGAGTTGCACTATTCTGCCAATACTGTTGACTTCTCCTGGTGTAGAGCAATAGGGGGGAGATTGAATCCTTCATCCTTTGGTGCCTCAGAGAGGTTTTCACCATTGGATGCGTCCTTTATTTTTACTATTTTATGGTTAGAGAGTGCCACAGTGTGGTTTTCACTCAATAACTCTGAGCTTATTCTTTTTCTTTTGCAACTGAAAGACTCAATCGTCTCCCCATAGTATGCTTGTGTGTCTAGAGTGATATCAAATCCTGCCTTGTGATCTCCACATGGAACAGTATCCCTTAGTCCCATGAATTCGGAGAGAGCCTCATCATTTTCGAATGAGTCTAGAATCGGCGGTCCCCGTTGGTCGTGATCGATGAGTTAGGGGTATACTAAGTGGATTTGGTCGGTTTGTTGGATTGGCTCAATGGGTGAGACACTAATCATCAATAAGGTGGAATCTTCAAAGAGCCTAGGTAAGCCACCTATGGTGTCATCGTCGTCACTGCTACTACAAACGTCAGTTATGTCAAATGTGATGTTATCGAGAGGTAGGCCTGTGGACATGGGTAATCTAAGGTTAGTTGCCGAGACCTGAGGAGAGGACCTGACTGCCCTATTAGGAACACTTCTACCATGCACAGTTATACTCGGAGGGGTATAGTCGAGGCCAAGGTTCTGCGTTCTTCTTTCTACAATGATGGGCTCCAACCGTCCATCACTATTTCTTCCTAGGCTTTCATTCCTGTTATAGCCCATGCTGAACATCATTTGTAACCCTCTGTTTGTTTCCTCCATGGGTAGGGTGGGAGTGGGTCTTTCATCTTGGTACAGAGTGTTTGTGATGTCCTCCTCATCCACATTTTCCTAACTGAGATCCCCCCAACTGTGGAATCCAGAGGGTTCTATTCTAGTGCGGACAGGTGTTTGAGTGAATTGTGGTTGCCCATGTGATCTAGGAGATTGTGGTAACTCTCCTACAACAAAAGCATTTCTCTTCATTCTATAATCACCACATCCATTGTCGTGTATCATGTTCTTGATCTCAGATATGTCAGGGATGGCGGGTGTCTCTGTCGCAGAAGTGGAGGCGAGATTAGTTGGGTCTATATATGAAGTGGATGGTCCTTTATCATTTTTAGGTACTTGAGGGATCTGGTAAAACTTGGCTTCCAAGTTTTTGCAATAGGCGAAGGGTTCAGGATCCCCATATATGGTAACCTCCTCATTTTGATATGAGAACTTAATGCACTGATGATAGGTTGAGGCCACTGCCTTCATTCCGTGTATCCATGGGCGTCCTAGGAGGATGTTGTATGGCAAATCAAGGTCAAGAACTTGACAAGTTATTTCCATGGTTGCTGGCCCCACTTGGATGGGGATCTTGATAGTGCCTTGAGACACTCTTTCTTGGTCATCATATGCTCTTATGGTGATACTTTTGTTTTTATTGATGGAATCCTCGGCGAATCCCAATTTCTTTATAAGTTTCAGAGAACAAATATTAAGACCTGCACCACCATCTACCAGGACTTGCTTGACTTTCTTTTTATGAACTAGGATTTGGAGGTGAAGTGCCCGGTTATGAGATGGCTGCAGGGGGAAATCTTGGTCCGAAAATGTGATGAGATTCGGGGTAACGATGTTACCTACCATAGCCTGAAATTGCTCAGTGTCAAGGGTAGCAGCGACGGTAGAGGCAGCTAGTGCTTCATCCAGGATCTGTCGATGAGCGGTGGAGATTTTTAGTAATTCCATGATGGATATTTGTGCGGGTGTTCTCTTCAGTTGGTCAATTACATTGTAATCATAAGGAATGGCCTTTGTGTTGGTAATGGGGGTCTTAGCAGGTGCCCCGGCAATGGTAACTTTTCTGCCTCATGTGGTGACTCCATAGTCATTGTTGGTTCCCTTGATATTTATGACAGTGACCAACTCGTCGACACATCCGACTATCTCCTCGTATACTAGATTGGCACTAGCATACTTTTGTTTACCCTTATTATTCCCTCAGTTATTTCCTTGATTATGATTCGGCATCGGATTTGTGTAGATTTTTAGGTCTTGGTTTCCAGCCGGCTGCTTGATGTTGATGACCTTATCCTCGATGAGGTCTTGGATGATATTCTTGAGTCTCATGCAGTTGGCGGTGGTGTGTCCTTTAACTTTGTGGAAGTCACACAGGAGATTCTCGTTGTACCACAGCGGTTTGGTCATGGGCTCTGTGTATTGTTTGGAGTTAGAAATTTTGATTAGGTTTTCTTTGACCAATTTCTTCATGACAGACTCAATCGATCCGCCAAGGGCTGTGAACTTCCTCTTGGGGGGAAACTTGTTGCGGGGAGGTGGTCCTCCTTGATTACCCACATTGTTGACTTGGCTAGTGGAAGGTGGTTGTGACTGCGCTACTACCGCATTAGCCTGCATATTGTTGTGGTGATGATTTTGGGTATTTTGTTTAGGAGCACTGATGACTACCTTAGCATCCACCATGCCGTCGTTCGTGATATTTTTGTTCCTCGACCATGTTCAAGGTTTATCATTGTAGTTGTTGGACGGGCAGTTATCCTGTGGTGGAGTGAATGTAGGTGCGCCTCCTCATGCAGTAAGGGCTCTTTCGATGTTAAGCGCCTTTGGAATTAGTTGATCATAAGATGTGATGCACTGAATTTTTAGGTAGAACACCAGGTTTTCATCTAAGTTGGCTATGATGGTGCAAACTTGTTGTTCCTCTGGCATGGCCCACTTGCTCTGATTGGCCTTGGATCGCCATCTTTGCAAGAAGGATGCAAATAACTCTCCTCTTCTTTGTTTGAGTGCAGATAGTTCTTCTAAACTGACATCCACACCCATATTAAAAGCGTAATTTTTAAGGAAAGCCTCCACAATTTCCTCGAATGTTTTAATGCCCATGGGTAGGCGAGAAAACCATTCCATAGCTGGACCAGTCAGGCTTCGGGGGAAGAGCCGCATTAGATACGTGTCATCATATGTGACTTCCATGCAGTGCACTTGAAATTCCCTGACGTGGTTTTCAGGGTTGCCCGTTCCACTGTACTTATCAAATTTGGGGATCTCGAATCCCTTTGGAAATGGTATCATGGTGAGACTTCTATCGAACGGATAAGGGCACAAGTTGCCTGGTGCCCTTGTGGTTATTCCTGCTTACAAGTCCAACACCTACTACGAAAGCAATTTGATCTGTGTTGCGACATCCTTGCTTGGGTCGGGGGGTGGGATGAATGAGTGGTGAGGTGTTGGAGGTGTTTGATGGGTGGGGAGCGTACTGGTCGGCATTTGCTGTGAGCTTGGTTGTGCGTTTAGGGCTTGTTGGTAAGCTTGCATTTGTGCCAACAATGCTTGTTGTTGATCTTGCTGTTGCTGTTCCAATAGCGCTTGCTGTTGGTCCATCTGCTGTTGTTCCCATGAGGCCTATTGTTGGTCAAGTTGTTGCTGAGCTAGTAACGCTTGTTGTTGGTCTAGGTGCTGTTTTGCCAACAATGCTTGTTGTTGGTCGAGCTGCTGTTGTGCCAATAAAGCTTGTTGTTTAGCTTGGTGTTGTGCCTAAAAGTCTTGTAGGGCTTGGTGGTAGGCTTGCAGGTGGATTGCTTGCAATTGCGCTTGGTATTGAGCTTGTGTCTTTTGTTGGGCTTGAGCTTGAGCTTGGGCTTGAGCTTGTGCTTGCGCTTGTGCTTGTGCTTGTGCGGCTTGTGCTTGGGCTTGAGCTTGTGCTTGCGTTTGTGCGGCTTGTGCTTGAGCTTGAGCTTGTGCTTGCGCTTGTGCGGCTTGTGCTTGAGCTTGAGCTTGTGCTTGCGCTTGTGCGGCTTGTGCTTGTGCGGCTTGTTGTTTTTGGAGTGCCTTTTGGTGGGCAGCTTGTTGTGCGTTTTGCAACATGATGGAGAATGAATTGGTCGTGTTGTGCTTTGGCGGTGGGATTGGTGGTGGAGCAGGAATCATGCCAACTGTCGTGGCGGGTGGAGGGATTGTGGTTGTGACTGTGATTTGGGTTGTGGGCGGGGTGGTTGAGACAATTGGTCCTTGATGAGGCATGCTTTGGGAGACTTGAGGACCAATAGATGCATTAACCGTGGTGACAGGAATGGTTGCGATTTGTTGTGAGGATATGGGCAAAAGAAGCGGGTTCAAAGTGGTGGTCAGATTGCTTGGATTAGCAAAATTTTCGATGGTTAAAGGTGGAAGACCTATTCTAGGAGGCGATGCAAATGTGAAAGGAAGCGGGGGAAGGGATGACGCACCACTTTGGAAAGAGAAAGGATTGATAGCTTCTGTCGTTCCAAGCAAACCAACTTCCTCATGCGGTGGGCGAGTTGGTATGTTCAATTGATAAGCTGGTGTGGCGTGAAATGAGGATGAACCAGCGGGATTATGAAATGTGAGTGGGATGTAAGGGTGAAATGAGTTTTCCAGAATAAATGTAGGGGTGATGATTGCTTCTTCATTAGCCACAAGGCGGTGTTCTTGCAATTCTTGGAACATGGCACTCCCCTTGTTCACAATCGGGGAGGTTGGTGTGATGATTGAGGTGATGCAAGGTACTTCTTGATTGATGTTTGACAACGGGGATGCAACTGCACTAGTGCTTGTGTTAAGGTTGGGAGGGGGCATGTCCCCTCCTCTTTCTATTGAATTTATGCATTTGAACATAGCACTAACAATTTTATGGTTCTTAGGATTTTGAATCATTTCCATGATTTCCTCTGGTGTCATCCCTATGTCTTCATTTATGTCGTCCTCTTGATGACTCTCCTCTTGAAGATTTTGTGATGATACAGGAGAGTTGCTTGGGGGATTGCTTGATCCTGCTAGGTTCACTTCGATATTTAGATGACTCATGTCCATAGAAGTTGATATGTCTCTGATATTCTCCATGTCCTTCTTGTGTTGAGATCTTGTTTGGACCATAAAAATAGGGATTTGTTCGATCCTAATCCTTTAAGTCCAAAAAGAGAAGAACTAGGGTAGCTAAAAGAGCAAATATGGTGATGATGGTGATGGGTTAAAATGGATGAGATGAGTGAATGAAACCTTTAGAAAATTTTTTGAATGTATGTGCTAAACTTTGAAAGGGCTTTTGATTTGAATTGAATGTGATAATTTGACTAGATGCGTTAATTCAAACAAGATTGGTTGTGAAGTTGTTTTCCCTAGGAAGTTGTGTTATCCTAAGGGAACTTGCACAAAAATGGATGAATTGACAAAGTGTGTTATGCCAATGTTTTGGAGAACTAATAGACTTTAAGAAGTTGTGTTATCTCAAAGAAAATTTGTTCAATGATTTGAGACTATGTTGGCTAAGTGTGTTAAGCCAAGATATGATGATGTTGATTTAGCCCTCTAAGTTTAGTGTGATGTTTGATTCTAGAGTTCTCAAAAAGGTTTGATGATGAAATGAGACTTTGATTTGATGGATGAATGAATGGGAATGACAACTTTGATCTTGAACCTTAACCTAGATGTGACTCTCTTTCTACAAAACCTCGGTGTTGAAGAACACGCTTGACTTCCTATGGGAGAAATGCAAACATTTGAAACAATTCGGGATTTTGTTGACAATAAAATGCATATAATGCTGGATTGTTCCTTGAGGCTTTTCTGTAAAAGTTATAAACCAATCTTTCCCTGAATTTGAAAATTCTCTCAAGACGTTCCTCACGAGTTTTTAGACTAAGCTTCTTGAACTTTGGCTTTGGGATTTTGATCTTGCTAGAAATCATGTTAGAAAACACATGTGTAATCCAATTTGTCTTTTTATCTTGGTTAAATGAGGTTCTTTTTATCCAAGACACTTTCTTGCTTAGGTTTTCAAACTATATGTCTAATTTCTCATTCTCTTTCTCATCCCACAATGTCCTTTGTGTGGAAATTGAGGAAAATAGGGCAAAAGTTCCTTATGTTTATCCTTATTGGAAACAAATGATGATAGAATTTGCACACTTAGAAACCTCTAGGAATGTGATTCCTAGGGAAAGCAAGAGTGGGCAAGTTCGTCAATAGGTATTTGTTCCCCAGAAGGTGTTTGAAATTTCAAGGTTTTTGTGTATGTTTGTTTTCCAAATGTTTTCAAGATCAAGCAATGTGTTTTTTCCAAGCACTTTCACACTCTTAGGTTGATGAGACAATACCTTGTTGGGTTCCCACTTGGATAAATCCAGCTGCGCATATCTTGTGCGAATGGCTAAATGCTTGACCACACTGGCTCCCCTCCACGACACTCACTTATTCGGGTCAGCCAAGCATTAGTACCCATGAATCTCCCATGGCATACTTTCCATTTCCACAACAAGACCGCATGTTACGTGGGGCAGCTTCAAAGGACATAACCTTTTGCACCAAAAAGATAGACAAGGTTTTGGCCAATTTCTAAACAAGGGGTTCTAATTCGAGCATTTCGTTCGTGGGGGATTATCCAACATCGGTGAGAGTCCATTGTTGTCCATCTCGTCGGAATAATCCTCATGATTCTTGAACTTTCCTCAAGAATCCACACTTATATACCGGTTGGAAGTCGCTTGGCTTTAGCGTGTTCCCGGTTGGGTCATTCCCTTGGGTGATTACTTTTTCCCACAAGGCAGGCCCTCTAAGATAAACAAAAGCGAGCTAACATATTCCATCGTTCACACAACCTTCATTGAAAAACAAAGGGGAGAACCTCCGCAATATATCATGCTCACACTTGCATGATTTGTTCAATTTTTAGATCCCAAATTGAAGTGTGGAGGCAATCTTTTATGCAACTTAGGGTCATCAAAAAGACTTTTGATTCTCAAGATCGCCGTGAAGCGCGAGAGAAGCGCATACGCCCTTTTAAATGACACTACTTTGCAAAAAAGTTTACAAAACACAAAGTACACATGTTCAATTTTAAATTCCTCAAAGCAATGATGATTTCGTTTTAAATGCACCAATTGAAATGTGAAGTTGCCTTGTTCAATTTTAATCCCAAATTGAAATCTAGTAAGTATCTAAGATTCAATTTTAACCAACTCTGAAAAGATCAAGTCATTGATTGATTTTAAGCCCAAATTGAAAGGTGAGTTAGCTAAAAAACAGAAAAAAAGGGTAGTAAGTGAAAGCTCCAAGATTGTTGAAACAAGCATTAAAAAATGCTTTTTTTAAGTTTTGGTTTCAAAAAAATAATCTCTAACTCCACTTCGCCTTTGTTTTCATTTGATGTCAACCTTGATGCCAACACCTTTAGTTTCAACCTTGATGTCAACCTTGTTCCTTCAACCTTTAGTTTCAACCTTCAACTTCAATCTTGATGTTTGAACCTTGTTGTCAACATCTTGATTTCAACCTTTATCCATGTACCTATATAGAAAAAAGAAGTTCAAAAGGTTAGGCACTTAGGAATGAAATTCATCTTAATAAATTAATGATAAGTTGTCATAATGAATACACAAAAAAAATGTTCTCAAATGATAACTTTTAATGCAAGAGTTTCCCTTTTGTGGAAGTTTACATGGTAAGTCTAAATCAAGCATTAATGATCTCCTAATTTGGGCAAAAACATAATTTTAATGCCTATGAGTTGACATCCTTAATTTTGAATGCATTCTAGCTAGTGACAATCAATGACCCATAGGCCACTTTACAATCCAAGATTTCAATATTCAATGCAACATTGGTGAGACATCGATATTAAAGCACTCCCCTAGTGCAATCCTCAAAGATTTCAATATTCAATGCAACATTGGTGAGTAATAATATTGATTCATCAGCTGCCCTTTTATTTGAAAAACGTAACATCCTCAATCTTTCTAGAATTCGGTTGTTACTGTCAATGATAGTGAGGATGCCTACAAAAATAACATTGGTCAAGTTTGTAAGAGCATTTTAATGCAGATGTGATATTAATGACAACCTGTTCTTGCATTGAAACTTTGTGATTCCCTTATCACATCGACCAAGTCTAGAAATAAATAGCGCTACTTAACCATGAATAGTTTTCCTGATGCCATCTCTAGTTTTAAACATTTTAATTACAGCCAATGCCAGGGATTGAATTCAAAAGGATATGATGTAAAAGAAAATTTCACAGCCATAATGATTTGTACCTATTGAATTCATAGACCGATACATCAAGGTCACATCCCTATTTAAAACTAAATATAAAGAATACCATTCTGATTAGATAGAATTACAACCCTGGATCACTGGCGTACAACAGAGAAAGTAGATTTACACCCCATGGTCTGACTTTTGACACTGGGAAGACACTTCCAGATAAAGAGCAGCTCTTTAACTTATTGACAATGATCACCATTATGAGAGGGCGACGCGGTATGGGTCATGACAACGTACACCTATGACTTCATAAGGGTTGCTACTCTCAACCATAGAAACATACGATGATAAGATAAATCTCTACGTACTTCTTTGCTCTGGACTTTGGATCTGTGCATTTGTAGGTGGATAAATGAGAAACACAGGTGTCATAATGGCCACCAAGGATAAAGTTCACTGTCATCAGAATAGACCAATGAAAGACTGAAATACAACATGACAGAAACCATAGACTCTATGGCATAAAGATGAATGAGATTTCCAGTTCGCTGTCAAGAAACAATCATTACAAATTCGTTGCCAAGCGAAAGTCAAAAGAATTAATTATGAAAAGGAGATCAATTTTAAATAATGCACTCTATTTATCAACAACCAAACAGTGAAAAAAAAATGCTATTCATTTGACAAGACGCCATTTATGGATCCAAAGTTTGGAAGCATAGACTAGGTAGTGAATTGTTTTGACATGATGAAGGCAGTGAACTGTTTGATACATCTCCTTAAAGAAAATGTGCATTAACGTACAAGAAAGTATTTACGCAAGATGCAGTTGGCAGGTGTATGACAAGAATAGCAAGTAAGCAAGGAAACAGGCAAGCGTAAGTAAATGTAGACAGGGGATGGTCCTCACATTTAAAGAAGTCTATTTTAAACATTACTATCCTGCAAATAGTATGGGTAATGAAGCTATAGAAAAAAGCGAGTTACGAACATGATTTTATCTCTATAATCACGTGTTTCCAAAAGAGGAAAATCTAATGGAGAAACTGTGAACACATTCGAATGTTTATCTCAGAGAAGTAAACTTTAGCTATGAATAAAACTTTACGTGGAAATAGAACGCCAACAAATGTAATTAGCAGGTGTAGAACTGAATTCACATTCTTTCATATCCAAAAGTTGTATGTGCAATGTATGAAAGCATAGATGAATCACATGAAATGATTGTCAGAACACCTCAAGAAAACGCTATCTCAGAGAGTGTAGTGCAATTGCTAACCATGGGTTTTTGAATCCAATCTTAAATGCCGCACCAACCCATAATTTAGGGGGACAAAGACCATGCTTGTAGTAATTGTTTTTGAATGCAAGGATATGACAACAGATTTGGAGTTCTTGATAACATCGAGGAGGGAGACTTATAGAGGTGACGCCATTACTGTAGTTAGTATCATAACTTTCAAGAGATCAAATGGGGTCACTTGTGTGGGGAGTTGGAGAAAAAATCAATACCAATATCTGGTTTGTCGGCAGGAAGAAATCATAGAGTTCTCACTATCCTGATTTCCAACTCCTGACAGTTAGATTTATACTTCACCATAAATACCGAGGCAGGAAGGGGTACTTAGTTCACCTATCCAATCGTGTATAGTGTGAAGTCTTCATTATTATAGATCAGGGTGGTGGGTTTAGGCATTAGTGACATAGATGGATAGGTAACTCCATGATGACGGTGTCTTTTCATGAGATTACAGACTCTCACGTACCCTGCTATGAACTAGTGGCTTGGAACCAGCGAGAGAGACATTGAGCATGCAGGAGAAAGATAAGATCACCAGCAACCATCACCTTGCTTAGAGGAAATGCCAAATAGCAGTGACTTTAGTAAGTGCAGCAATGATGGAATCTACGGAGGTGACAAGCAAGCATTATTTACCTTCCCTATTGGCTCAAAATCAGGCCGACAAAGACAAAATAACAATAGTCCCTTAACGCCTCCATTTCACTTGATTGAAGTGAGGGGATTACTTGTGACTCTTAAGAATAAGCTTTAATGAAGCCCAAAGTTGCGGTTAGGACAATGACAGTGCCAGTAATCAAATACACATGGACAGCCCACCACCCACTACATTAGCGTTTGAACTAGCATAGCATCCTACCACAAAGGAGGTGGAGAAGAAGTGGATTGTGGCTAGGAAGGAAGCGATAGTAGTCTTGAGACCTCAACCACATCTTACGGCGTCTGATCTTGCTTGCTTGACAGTCCATGCCTTAACTATTTATGTTAAACCCACTGCAATAAAAAGATGACCTGACCATACACAACTTCCTTAGTACATGGCAGCTGTAAATAAGAATTGCAAGCTTTATGTGGTAATACAGAAAATACATGATATGTAATAGTTGCAACTATAAACATAGAGAATGGAACGAATGGTAATAATAGAAGGAAACGTTTAAGAAATGTGTTGAAGTTAATGCAAGTAAGGTGTGGTGGATGGCAGTATTAACAGAGAATATTTCAACCATCAAAAGTAATAATCGATTTTCAAAACAAGATCAGTGTGCCCACTATAGATTATAGAAATAGTAAGTCAAATTTATCAATGATAAAGGCACAGTTTCACTCAACACAATCTACCAGAGCTATCAAAACATGATATGAAGCTACCTTCCTTTTCTTATGCAAATGTGGAAATATAGAAATAATTGGAGCTTTGTATTAATAAAATGCAATGAATTTCACACATTTATCATTCTAAAATTGACCATCCTTTCAATATTTTGAAGACCCCCATTAATCACAGTAGTCACCATTTTTTTTTTTTTTTTGTCTATTCATATGATAAAAAACAGAAAAACCAGATGCCTTGAGAAGAAAACGTTAACGCTGCATGTTTAATCCCAATAATGGCATTCTCAAACCATTTGTTTGAGGCTCCATATCTGCAATCAGATCCCTTCAAAAGGGAAATGGATACAGTTTACATGCAAAACTACAAAATGGATCCATAGTCAAAACTGATAAACACAAAGTCTTGGATAAACACCGAAAGAGTGATTCAAAAAAGATGCATACCCTAAATCAAAGGTGAAGACAAAATTTTAATTGAGAACATGTAAGAAAAACAGATTTTAACTATAAGAAACACAAATTTGGAAATGTAATTGTGCCCTCCTTCTAGCGCCATTTGTAGGATGCCAAAATCTTACACATTGATTGTATAGATTTAGCCATCCTCATAGAATAACATGGTTCATTTCTCCAAATAAAATGCTAAAACTAGATCACACATGCATGGAGAAAAGGAAATACAACCTATTCTATTCTATGGTGGATTGGTGCCCTCCATGAAGATGTGAGAGAGCCCTTTCCCAATCCCTTTCTAAGCCAAATGAGATAGACAATGAGTTGCTATGAGCTCAAGTTGCCTATAGTTTAGATGCCTTCAAATTGTGTTGTAAAATGAGAGAAGATGCATTGCTTTTATAGAAGAAGTTGAGAGAAGAGAGGCCAAGTTTAGCCAATGTGGGACTAAATCCCCTCCAATAGAATAGAGACACTTGGCATGATGGGATTGGTCAAAGCTTGTGCAAGTTTTGGCCGATGTGCCCATTCAAATTTGAAAAATATCAATAAATGCATGTTGTTGAGGGTTTTGGGGGGAATAATCTTTGTTCAAAAAAGTCAAAGATGAGAGTTATTGAGGGAAAATAACTCTTTTTAATAAATCAATTTATTATTGATGCAAGTGGGTGGGTTAGTTAGGAGTTTAGATTTGACTCTAGTTGAGTCAAAAGCTAGAGAATGGTAATTGTGATTAAAAGTTAATTAAATTTAGATTAATTAACTTAGGGGATTTTAGGGATTTGATATTTGATTTGAAATCAGTTTGATTTATTAAATCAAATAAGAATAACCTTAGGAACTTAATTAAATAATTTGATTTATTTAATTAAGCTTGATGAACCTTAGGATTAAATCAATAAATTGCTTTAATTGATTAGTAGAAGAAATGAATGCATGATGTTAGTTACAGTGGAATGCATAATGTTATTTTTGGATGTCTACAGTGACATTCTTCCATTTGTACATTCATTCTTATCTATGTTGTGCATATTTTACTTTTCACCTTTTATATTTTTTCACTTGTCTTGTGTTTTCTCTTTTGAGGATGATTGAAGGCGTTGAGACATTTATGTCTCGTCCATGTTGACCCAAGATCTTTTCCTTTTCTTTTTTTTTAATTCCTTTTTTGCTTGTCTTATGTTGTCCTTTTTGGTATGACGCATGGTGTCAATACATTCATGTCTCTTCCATGTTGACCCAAAATTATTTTTATTTTCTTTCGCTATGTTTGTGTCAATCTTCAAGTTCTATGTGTATTTGGGGAATGATGATAGTTCCGAGCTCTTTGAAAGCAATGTAGCAAGAACATACTAAGCCCAAATCCATAGATACCTTATGTGTTTGGTTTTTTCATTTTGGGGGTATCCCCTCTCTTTTCTCTTGCATGAAGTAGCTTTACTTGAAAACATATGACTTGGCATAGGGCTTTCCAAATTAGCTCTCATGTCTTCTCTTTGGAAATATATCGTTTGATAATTTAAAGTAATATCTCACAATATGTTGCTTAGAAATTTCATTAAAGTGGGGGCATACATTGGTATTATTCTTTTTCATGGTTCAAATTTTAGTCATTTTACTTTATACGACGTGTTTTTCACTTTATGGATGGCATTGGGTGCGATGTATTTCAAGAGCATGATCTCTCTTAGCATATTACATTCCTCTTAGTGACTTGATGTGAAACACTACTTCCCCTAAGCCGTGAATCTTCTATTCTTTGATTGGTCCTCTCTTGGAGACATTGGGCACAATGTTCCCTAAGTTAAAGACCTCACATGAAATAAGTAGAACTCCTTTAAATATCACCTATTTTACACTTTTCATTTTCATTGATATGGCCACCTTTCATAACATAGGTTTTCTACCTATGGAGCCATCTTATTTGTTCATAATCTTTGAGCATGTGAAGTTCTTCTTGTGTCATGAAGCTTGAAAATCATTTTTGTATGACACCATATAAAATTTATCGTGAGGTATAACTTTGGTATGGTTTGAGCAGGAATCTTAGCCCAAGCATGGATTTCCCCATAACTACTTGCATGTGTGTGAGTGCATACTAGCCATGAGTGTATGTTTCTCACCTTCTTAGACTTCTCACCTAGTGGATAGCCTAAAGTTTTATTGCCACTGAGTGAGTATGCAATTTCAGACAAACAACCTACATTTGATCTACATCATAGTGGAAAAATGGTTGAAGATTCATCTAACTCTTTTATGTTTTACCTTTTCTCTTTTCTTCTTTGAAAGTGCATGCTTGTGCTTTATTTTTTCTCTTATATTATTCTCATGTGTGTTATTTTGTTCTTATGTTGGTTTTTCATGGGGTCTTCGTCCTGGGGGCTTGATCACCCCTCTTGATTTTTTTCATCCTATCTTACCATATTTGGTACACTTGGACCCCTCTGGATGTGTGTTTGTCTACTTTAGTGTGATTTTGAAGCAGGTTCATCCTCTCACTAAAGTGGGGTCTAAAAGTGGTAATGGAAAAAATTTCCCCTTTGAGTTTGGCATAGGTTTATCCTTTTATTATTTATGATTGCCTTTATTTAGTGTCACATAACGTATTTCACACATTCACATTAGGTCTTGAATTCTTGTCAACTAATGAACATAAATGGTAGCCAACTAAAGTGTTGTGAAGTTTTGTAACACACTTTCACACTTTTCTAAGGTTTTATTTACTAACTAAACCTAATAAACCTATTTTTAATCAAAATAAACCTTAATCTTGCAATATTTGGAGGTTTCTAAAGTGTTGGAACACAATTTCATACCTTTATAGGTTTGAAATTAATAATTGGGCTTTCTTATGCTTTAATTGTGCCTATTTTGCATCCACAAGACCCATTTAATGAATCTTTTTGAGAAAAATTCTAACTTCAATCATTAGCCATTCATAATTTTAGTGTTTTCGGATTGAATGGCCTATGTTTAATGATCTGGGACTCATTCGCCACCTTTGTAAAATGAGTCCCACCTATATCTTTTGGTCCTGAACATGGTTTAGCACATTTCTAAGAATTTTTAAAATTGGTCCCAAAAATTAGGCCCCGTGGGACTCTTTTTCCACCTTGGGCGAATGAGTCCTGTGTGGTCCAAAATCAAAATTAATTCAAATTTCTAGTGGTATTTTATTCTTGTAGATCTGATATTGACGTGTAGTGTTGTAGTTTTGGGAATTATTGTATAATTGAGTATAAATACAAGGTTCTTTCACTCATTTTCACCAAAGACATTTATCAAAGAATTCATACTAGAAAGTTTGAGTGCACAAGAGAACTAAAGATAATTCAACAACATTCAAGGGATGATTATCAGGAATTTTAGAGCATTCTTCAAGCATCAATCATCATGTCAAGGACTTCATGCATTATGTTTTTTTTTGAGCTAATAACTGTAATGTAGGGTTTATGATTGAAACAAGCATTTCATTCAAGATCTATCACCTTCAAGCAAGATTCAAGATATACATTCATTGGATCCATCTCATACATATTTTCATCCTCTTATTGTTAGCGTTTGGTGAGTTGCAACATCTTATTTTTTTCATTCATCAATCTCCATTCATATTTCATTGTATTTCAAGGTTTAATTACCAATAAGGGGTTTGACCAAGGAAAACCCCTATCTACTAAGCCAAAAACATTTTCCCCTCTCCTTTACGTGTGATTTCTAGGTCTAGGTTACATATTTCCTAAGGATAAAGACTGACGAAAACTTGGCAAGTCATTCAAAGTTGTCAAAGTTGTCATCAAGCCTTGGAGAACATTGGAGAACATGTACATGTCAATTTTCAGAGATTTGAATACAAAAACTTGGAGATGAAAATTAATTAGAATGAGAAGAGAATGATGAGACTTTGAAGCTTTATAAAAGCCTAACTATATTGATTTTCCACCTATAGAGAATGAGTCCCAGTTGCAGTTAAAATTAAGATTTTTGCAGATTCATGTTCCTACAAAAAAACCTAGTTTTTGGATTGATTTTCCCATCTTGGAAAATGAGTCCAATTGAGCATTAAAGGTTAAAATTTTAGTGTTTCAGACCTCCTTCTAACCATTTCTATATTTCCAGGTGGTCACCTTCCTTTCTGTAGCTTTTTTGTTGTTTCATTTACTTTTTGAGGTCATTACATTCAAATAGGTTTAAGTGTTGCATCTTTGATTTCATTTGTCTTTCCAATTCTAAAATTGGTATTGAACTCCTTATTACTTTGCATTCAACCCCTAGGACAACCCTATTGCAAGATTTATTTCTCTTTTGTATTGAGATCTTTAGGGTTATCCTTAAATGTAGTGGTGGAAAGTGGGTATGGGTATGTGCAGGATCATCATGGAAAAGACAAGCTCTTAAGTCACCAAAAATTCAAAAAAATTGAGTTAGGCAACTTGACATAAAATTTAATAAAGCATAATTCAATACAAAATGAATAATAATTATTTATTAAATTCAAATTAAAGCATAATTTATATTGGTGGAAAGTTGAGAATCTCCTTTAAAAACCCTTTTCATTTCATCAATTTTGGGTAAAAAAAAGGTCGTCAACCACATACCCATCATATTGCCACTTTTTGGGCCATCATGATCCTGCATATACCCATATTCTCTATGTCCTATCACACTTTTCATATGCAACAATAGCACAAATCCCTCCTTATTCTATTGATTCCACTTGTACTTATATAAGACAATTCCCTTCTTAGGAGCATATTATTATATCAATAAAATAGATTAATATAATCTTTGGATAAAAAAAAAGTACATGAATCATATGATTTTACAAGAGCATAGTATAGGAACTATATGAGGTTGCAATTCAAAAAAAAAATTACTTTTGTTGAAGGATTAATAATAAAAAATTCTACAAGAGTAAATGCAAAACAATGGTAGAGGCTTATAATTTTTTGTGATGTGTTAGATAAGGATCTAGAATCTAAATCACACTCTTTTCTACATCACATGTAGAAGGAACAAAATATAATCACAAAAACCTACCTGGCTACTAACCATGTAATGGAAAAATAAAAATGTTCAATCAGGGTTTTGGTTCTTTCTTGGGGGATGATTTGATATTGATTAATTGATTATTGATTAACTTAATTTGATAATATAAATATGCACCCAGGTAAAGTATGAAAATACAAAAAATAGGTGAGATAATAGATAAACATAGAACAATAAACAAAAAATATAAAATTGGTATTGATTTAAATGGATAGGGAAATTTGCACCCTAGACCTATAAATGTAGACCTTCAAAATCATAACTTAGATCTCAAACAACCATTTTTGTTGACTCTTCAGTTCTAGACTTAGTGTCAAAACTTTGTCTATCACTAATAAATTTAACTTTCACTATTTTTTTGACATGTGATTCTTGAATGCTTGATTAAGAAATTAGGTCTTTAATGATTTCCCAGATCCACTTTAGATATGTATCCTACATACAATAACAAGGAGAAGGGGTTTTTCAATATATGGACTAGCCTAAGTAAAACCCTATTTTGGTATTTCTATACCCACAATGACTATGATGATGATAAAAGAGTTCTTATACTCCATCTAGTAGAGGAAAATAGATAAAATAATAATAATTTGATAAGCATTGTAACTTATCACTTAGATCTACATTGCTTTATGGACTGAAGTCATTGCGCTAATCACCTTCAAGAAGAATTAGTTTCTTGATAGAATTTTTGTAAATGTTAGACTCATAAAAGAAATAAACATGAAATATCAATAAAATCACATGAATACTTGATGGATTGTTCATGAAGATCTTCACTGAAAAATAGGTGTTGTAAGAATTGATAATTCTACTTTGAATTCTTTTTGGATGCTCAATTTCTCAAATCATAATGCTATCTATTTCAAATGGTGAAAAATAATTAGATTAATATGCATTTCTTTAATTTTTTGCAAATTAATTACCAAAAATCGGCAAGTGAATTAAATTTTTTAGATATTAAATACCAAAAATGAAATATTTAAATTGGGGAAAATAGGCTTGATAGGGGTGCTAGTGCCCTTGTATGAACATATTTTGGGGATTTAGATTTTGTTAAATATTAATTCATAGTTCCCAATTTAATCCCTTTTTTTGGATATTATCATTAAATGGACAAATGAAGAACACAATGGGGTTCAAGAATATAAATGGGAGCTAAACCTAGTGTGAAATTTTCAAGGGTGACAATTTATAATGCTAAATTTAGCCCCCACTTAAGTGAGAGTATGAACCTAAAATAATTCTCACACTAAAGTAAGGATAAGCTAAGAAGGATTCATTTATCCAAATGTTAGATAGGTAGGATACCTCAAATATAGGGTATGCCCTAGCCCCAAGGCTCAAGATCCTATGGAACAAAAATGTAAAGAGAAATTTGAACAACCAAAAATGAGTTACAATGCAATATGAGGAAAACAAAGGGGTATGTACAGGATCATCATGGAAAAAATAGGACCTTAAGTGGCAATAAAATTCAGAAAATCAGAGTTAGGCAACTTGATGTAAAAATTTGAATAAGTTATCTCTATTATTTCAAAAATATGTAACAATATAATCTAGAGCAAATTGAGTATAGTTTCTAAACTACTAGGTTTATTTAATATATATATATATATATATCTATTTGGTGAAAATATGAAATTTCAATGTAGTAGTACTTAAATTTTAGGGAAAAAATAAGAAGAGGGTGTCTGTCTGACCACCCTAACAAAAATAAAATGATAATATATTTTTATAATATTTTGGATATAAATAGGGGACTCATGTCCCGATGTGATGCATATTTTTTTATAATTTTTTTCCAAGTAAATAATTAATTATGATTTTTTTATCACAATTTTTTAAAAATATAAAAACTCGTCTGTCTAACCACCTTAACTTGGTCAAAACTTCATGAAATTCATATTTTTTTTGTTAATCCTATAGTATGAAAAGCATAGAATGTGATGCATGTTTCAGATTCAAAAAATGTGATACTGTTTGAAAGTTATAGATGTTTTTCAATCAACCTATCAATCATGACTTTAGTAATAATTCAAATAGAAAATGGATAATAATTATTTATTCAATTCAAAGTAAAGCATAATTTATATTGGTGGAAATCTGATAATCTCCTTTAAAAATCCTTTTCGTTTCATCAATTTTGGGTAAAAAAAAAGTCGTCAGCCACATGGGCCATCATATCACTTAGATATCGCCACTTTTTGGCCCATCATGATCCTGCACATACCCAAACCATATAGAATGAAAATACAAAGGAAATACACAAATCAAACATGCAAGAGATAGAGATAAAAAATATAACAAACATAAGAAAAATAAACAAAAAAAAGATTAGTACATTAAAAATGAATCAATTCAGTAAGGTAAGGGGAACTCAATCTTAAATTTATCTCAAATACCAAATTTCATCCATCGAATATGATCTTAGACAAAAAAAATTTCTCATAAGGATTTGTAACATCGAAAAAAGGGCCCTTATCCTTTTTCATGCATGTTTAGCTCTTTCTTGTGAATTTTGGCTCATTTTTTCCTTGATTTAGTTGTAATGTGGATAACAAATTCACATTAGGTCTTGGGCCCTTGCGAACTAATTTATTTTATTGATGCATTGTAAAGTTGTTGTAGCACACTTTCACACTTTTCTAGAATTTCTAAGCATAATTAACTTTATTTCCATAATAATTTCTCTTAGCCTTCCCTTATCTAGTGTCTTGTAAAGTGTAGTAACACAATTTCAAATTCCTCTAGGCTTTTCATTAGTAATTGGGCTCTCTTATGCTTTAATTGGCCCCTTTTTGCATCCACAAGCCTTATTTTAGTGGATTTTTTAGGATAATCTCGACAAATGGTATTTAAAACATCAAATACCAAAAACCCCACCTCAAATTCCTAAGGTGGAACTCATTCACCATTTTGTGAAAATGAGTCCCCTTATGTGGGACCCATTTTCCCAAGGTGGTAAATGATTCCCCCTTAACTCAAAAAACAAATTTAATTTAAATCTTTGGTAGAATTTTATTCTCCTAGATCCAATATCAGCTTGTAGTGTTGTAATTTTCACAATTATTACATAATTTGGTATAAATACAAGGTTACTTCTCTCATTTTCATCCTAAGGGTATGTGCATGATCATCATGGAAAAAATAGGATCTTAAGTGGCAATGAAAATTTAGAAAATCAGAGTTAGCCAACTTGATGTAAAAATTTGAATAAGTTATCTAGACTATTTTAAAAATATATATAAGAATAGAATCTGTAGCAAATTGAATGTAGTTTATAAACTACTAGGTTCATTTCAAAAAAATTAAAATCTATTTCGTGAAAATTTGAAATTTTAATGCAGTAGTACTTAAATTTTCAGGGAAAAAATAAGAAGTAGGTGTCTATCTAACCACCCTAGCTACAATAAAATGATAATATTGTTTTATAATATTTTATATATGAGTAGAGGACTCATGTCTCGATGTGATGCATTATTTTTTATAATTTTTTTCCAAGTAAATAATTAATTATAAATTTATTATTACAAATTTAAAAAAAATATAAAAACTTATATGTCTGACCACCTTAACCTAGTCAAAAATTCAGTTTTTTTAATCCTATAGTATGTGAAGCATAGAATGTTACACATGTTTGGGATTCAAAAAATGTGATACCATTTGAAAGCTATAGATTTTTTTCAAGCAGCGTATCAATCAAGACATTAGTCGTAATTCAAATAGAAAATGAATAATAATTATATTAAATTCAAAGTAAAGCATAATTTATATTGGTGGAAAGCTAAGAATATCCTTTAAAAACCCTTTTCATTTCATCAATTTTAGGTAAAAAAAAGACGTCAGCCACATGGGCCATCATATCACTTACATATCGCCACTTTTTGGCCCATCAGGATCCTACACATACCCCTAACACCCTAAGTATTCAAGTCCTCATCCTAATAGAAAGTTGAGTTCACAAGAGTATTTGAGAAATAGCATTCAAGGCTTTCAAGGGTAGATTATCAAGCTTTTAGGAGAATTATTCAAGCATCAATCATTATGTCAAAGATCACATTCTTCATGTTTATTATTGTTCTTACAATTGTGGTGTAGAGTTAATGATCCAAGCAAGCTTTTCATTCAAGATCTATCCCCTTCAAGTAAGAATCAAGAACCACATTCATTGTGGCCATTTCAAGCATAATTGCAACACTTTATTACAAGGGTTTGGTGAGTTGCAACATCATCTTTTGTTCATTTATCACTCTCCTTTACATTTGTTCTTAATTTCAAGGTTTAATTACCAAAAAGGGGTTTGACTAAGGGAAAACCTCATTCTCTACCCCTCCAACTATCTTTCCCTCTCTTTGTATGTGATTTTCAAGTCTAGGTTGTAGATTTATCAAAGAGAAAGATTGGAAAACTTTTCATCAAGTTGTCAAAGCAAATTAAAGTTTTCAAGATTGTGAAAAAACCTTGGAGGAGCTTGGAGAAGACTTACAGGTTGAGTTATGCAGTTTTAGACTTGGATCTAAGTTAGGAACAACAATGTAGACTGAGAGCTACAAAATCCAACTTTCAATTTTTAGAAATCTAGAAGTGGGCTGATTCGCTACTATTGGTGAATGAGTCCCACTGTACCTATCTATCAGAGGTCTTTGCAGATCTGAGTACCCATTTGTCCAAAACCTGTTCTGGCATAGTTTTCTTGACACTAGACATATTCGCCTAGCTTGGAAATTGAGTCTCAGTTGGCTTCAACAGTGAGTTTTTTTTAATTTTAGACATCCATTCTTCATTCTCTAATTTCCCATGTGCACATTTCCAGTTTTATAGTTTTCTATTATTGTTTGTTTGCATTTCTAGACCATTCTTTGATGAATTGCATCAAACTAGGGTTTACATTTCATCATTCATTACATTTACTTTCCAAGTCTAAACTTGTTGGTGAACCCCTCATTTACATCATTCAATCCCCTAGAACACACCCTTTGTCAGAATTCAATCTCCTTTGCATTGGAATCTCAAGGGTTGTTCTTTATTGAAATCGAGAAAATAGTCTCTCTCCTTTTAGGTCCAAAACAATAGAAGTGAAAAGAGACCATCCTTATTTTCTTCATTTCAAGATCAATAATATGTGTTATCCTGAATTAATCATGAGCTACATATATATCTAGTATCTATAAAGCTACATTATGTCAGATGTCTAATTCAATATGATAGGTTTCATAAGGATAGGAAGCTATGTTATGCTAGTTTACTCATGAAACATATGGGTCCACTAGAAAGCAAGTTGTGTTATGCTTGGTGGCCATGTAAAAAAGTTTAATTTTATGAATTTAAAAAAGTTGCATTATGCCAGATCCATGGACTATTTTTCAAATTACGCCTCATAGACTGCATAAAACTTAATGTCACACCAGACCATTCACTATTATAGAAACAATAATATGTGATTGAAAAAACTATTAAAAACTACTTATAAATTATTGAACATGGTCGTATGAACAATAGTAGTTTATTTCTAGTCATTTTTAATGTGATTGAATTGATGCGTAAACCATTTTTAGTCATTTGGTTGATTGATTTGGTCGTTAATTTAGTTTCTTGATTGATTGATTTGGTCGTTGCTTTACTTGTCTGAGTGATCGACTTGCTCATTAGTTTAGTCATTTGATTGATCGATTTGGTCATTGATATAGTTGTTAATTTGATTGATTTGGCAATGTGTAATTTAGCCGTTAATTTAGTCATTTTTTATTTATTGGTATATTTTTTCATTAATTTAGTCATTGATTGATGTTAATTGGTCACTTATTTAGTCATTTTTATTCACTGATTTTCATTGATTGGTAGTGTATTTAGGAATTAACTTTAGTCATCATTTTGATCAATTTGGTAGTTTATTTAACTTTTTTTGCTCATTGATTTCTATCAACTAATAGGTATATTGATACATTGTTTATTAATTGCATAATCATTATATTTAGTCATATTTATTAACACTGAATCTATCAGTTGGTAATATATTTGGTCAATTGGTAGTTTATTTAATTGTTTTTGTTAACTAAGTTCTTCCTATAAGTGTTGGAAATGAGACAATGCTTTAATTTGGGTTTAAACATACAAAAACATTGAAAAACATAATCAATCATTCATTTATGCATAAAAAAACAACTATTAAGAAGGAAAAGTACTAAAATTTTGTTGAAGAAATGTGTGTTTACAGCAAATACATGACATAAATGTGTCTTTTCTTTGAATAATGTACTATTACAAAGTGTGTTTCTTATTGTTGTGACTGATAAAATGGAGTTACAATGCCTTTTGTTTGGTTATGAAAGATATTAAAATTTTGATGAAAATTATATGTTACAACTTATTTGCAACTGCACATACATGTATGTTGCTCTCTTTACAACTTTTCCTCTTCTCTACAAATATTTATCTACTTTGTATTTACTTATTTTTTGCACCCTTGTTCTCTACATCTACTGCTTACACAATAATATATCCCCTCTTCTATAATGCACTAGTTTGAATAAGTAAACCCAAACGAAAAGAGAAAAATATAATCAAGGGTTTTCACATTACAGGTGCAATAAGATAGATTGTTCTCTGTTCTACTCATAGAATGTACACCAAAATCAAATTGTCTAGGTTATTTTTGGTTCAAATTATTCAGGCTCAATACATTCTTTTTCTGCAACTTCACTCTCCACACTCTGCTTCTACTAACCATTCTTTTTCTCTTCTACACTTACAACTATGTCTCTATGATTTTTTTTAGATATTTTAGTGGCCACCATGCAAAGGTCCCTAGTTTCTCTTTCAGAAGGATAGCTCCATATATTTTGTCTATATCAATAATGGGTATGTTACTTGAGACCTATAAAATACACAAATTTGCATCTCCTATTCCTTTCAATCTGAATCCTTGTAAAATAGATAATGAGTGAATCTGCACAATTACTGTAACAACACCATAATCCAGATCAAACACCTCAACTATATCCCCTTCTTAAATTTTATCAATAAATGTTTGCAAAAACAAAAAAATACATATTATATTATTTCTGAAAATTGTATTTAATAGCATATGTCTTGAAACAAATCAATTTTTTTTATGTGCTTTTATAAAACACTCTATTAAAACTAAGCTATAAGCTTCCATATGTAATTTATATCTTCTCCCTTAATTCCATAAGTTATGTATACCAGGTAATTACACTTCAATATTATTCTAACATTCAACTTCTATGAAATAGGTAATTATTACCCTTATTAACATAGTAAAAAAACCATTTTACTTACTTAGATAGTACTTACTTGCATTTGGTTTCATAACACTCACCTCGAGTTCAACACAAATACCACTACCAATATCATTTGGATTCTCGTCGATTTCATCATCTTAACCACTATGAACATCATTGAATTTATATTGTATAAATTTGCAGAGAGTTCTATTGACAGGGCCTTTTTATTTTTGTCCTTCTTTCATATAATTGCTTTGCATCATGTGGTTTAATCATCATGCAAAAATTAATATAATTTAAGTAAAGAATGCAAAAGCTATACATCTTTTTCAAAAAGAACATTTTAAGTATGAACATCAAGAAAATATTGGGATAGATAACTAACAACTATTTTATTAATTACCCCAATTTCAGGGAAAATAAGATGACTATGTTGCACATTCTTGTCCACTACATTAATATCAATATCAGAAGATCTATTGACACCATGAAGGCATTTTTAATTTCCTATTTGTTTGAAAAAATAGCTCTGCATATGGTTTAACCATCGTACAAAATAAATATAAAGTATTCAATAGTCAAGTAAAGAATGCAAGCTATAAATTTGTCCAAAAGAACATTTTCTAGATCACTCCAACATTAAAGAAACTAGGTTGGATTATCCTACACTCAAATTTCAATAATCTACATATTAAGAGGAATTTATGTATAGAACTACAAAATAATAAGAAATGAGATCAATAGAGCCTCTTACCTCATCTAAATCCATGGATTTGTGCTCATTCCATGCAAAAACCATAGGGTTAACAATTTCAAACAACTACGTAATTTGCTGACTAATACCTAATATGAAAATCATTACTTTTTGGTACCTTAGTTCATATGAGTTGACATGATCTATAGATGATCCTATTGGGCATTGAATAGATGGTTGTTAAATCTTTGTTGACGAACTAGATTTCAACTTCATCCTAATCTTATATTTACTAGCATCTAGTGCTACCATATAATTGACAATATCTTTTGCACCTTCTTCTCTATTATTATTTTCCACCTAAAATATATTTTCAATTTCAACCTATAGTCAGTTCAATAAAAAATCAAAATAAATAACATGTAAATTGAATAAAAAATCCCTAAAGTAACTACAAAGTTTTCCATTTTGGCATGCAACCCACCTCGGCCAAATGTATATCTAACCCTCACATTATCTCTTGCTCTCTTTCCTTTGTTTCTCTTTACCAAATATTCTTCAGAATGCATACTTTCTCTCAATTCCTCCAACTCTTTGGGAAATAGACTAGAGTTGAACCTCTCTTTTCCCAACATGATTACTTTTTTGCAACTATATCTATAATTGTTCATCAAAGCTCTCATACTTTTCTTGTAATATTTTCTAGAGATTTTTCCACTAGTAGTCTCTAAATAATTTTCCATTTTTTGTATAACATTTTCCATAGCTCATGGATAATGCTCTGCAAAATTTGATTAGCAAATATCCAAATGGGCACTACATCTTACAGCCAACTCGATGGCCCACTTTGCAACATTTGGTCCAATGGACTCACCATCTCTTGATACCTAAAGAAATAATGACTTCTTTCCTTATAATTTTATTTATTTTTCATTCTTCTTAGGATATCCATACAAATCTTGACAAAACCTTTGTCTTTTGACAAAAGCACCCTGATGTAGGGAAATCTTACATCACCCAAAAATATTGTTTTCTTTATTTTATTTAGTTTTTTTGAGTTCCATGATGGTACTTAAGGGGCATAAGATAGTCAGAATTCAAATATAGAAAAAGATAGTCACTTATTATTTTTAGTAATTTAGCCTAAATGGGCTCGTATGGACCTAAAACTTTAGCCAAAGGAGCAGAGCTGAAAAAAACTTCTGATTGCAAAAAAATATGCATCACATCAAAAAATTTACAAAAAATTTACAAAAAAATATGCATCACATCAAGACATGAGTCCCCTACTAATATATATAATATCTTATAAAAAAATATTATCATTTTATTGTGGTTAGGGTGGTCAGACAAACACCTACTTGTTATTGTTTCCCTGAAATTTAAGTACTATTGCATTAAAATTTCAAATTTTCACCAAATAGATTTTTGTTTTTTAAAATAAACCTAGTAGTTTAGAAAATGAATTCAATTTTCTACAGATTCTATTCTTACATATTTTTGAAATAATATAGATAACTTATTCAAATTTTTACGTCAAGTTGCCTATCTCTGATTTTCTCAATTTTATTGCAACTTAAGGGCCTATTTTTTCCATGGTGATCCTGCACATACCCTCATTCGTTTTAATCCAAAGTTGACTTGCCCAGCCGGTTCTTGGTTGTTTAAGTTAAGACATGAGGCTTTCAAATGTGTGTGATTACGGACCCTTTTGTTTAGGAATGTCGGTCATCCCTCGTGTCACCTATTCAAAATAATTCCAAGGCCAAGCCAAAGTTTATTTTCTAAGTGATTTAAGCTTAAGTCATGTTATTCCAAGGGTCCAATTATCATCATCCTACTATGGCCCCTTCTTTAAGACTAACCTTATTGCATGTGTAGGTTGTGACCTTATTGCATGTGTAGGTTGTGATGTCCTTTGATCATGGGAATGAATCTGGACGATTCCCTTCTCACCCCACTAGTTTTAGAAGCCAACTGATAAAATGATGTGAAATATGTGGACTGATGATGCATGTCTTTATCTTGGGTGGGGCACGGTCTCTATGATGGGGTTTTTCATCTGTTGGCCTAGATCAATGACCGAGGATAAGTGTTGAGATGTAATCTCCACCATTCCCCGCTGATCCCACCTGATTAAAATAATAATGTAAAACACCTAGCGAGGCTAGTGGATAGCTGACACGTGGCTACCCTTTGCTAACCATGGTGAGTCATGGGTGGAACCTGCATGATGCAGGGGCTACCATGCTGGCAAGATTCTTATTGGCTGAGATGGATGATTAAAATTCAAACATAGTAAATTCAACGAGGATTTTCCAATCTCCCACCTCATCAACAGATCGATGCTTGATATCCAAAAACCAGGAATGTGCATGTGATGGTCATTTGTGTTCTATGAAGAGTTGGCATTAATGGTGTATATTCTTCAGGATTTGTATAGTTGATATTTGTGTGTGTGAGGAATTCACTCTTTGTAATCATGAGGTATAATGTGTGAACTCCTATGCACCTGAGAGATTAAAGGTGATAGGTTGGACACTAGCGAACAATTGCTTGTTCGTGTGTGTAGGATTTTTTCTGAATATTGATGACTAATGTCACTAGCTTGCTCAATAAATAAAAACATAAGACCTCCATTACTGTCATTGCAATTAGAAATCTAGATTGTCTATGTTTGTGCCGAGGGTGGTAAATATACTTGTGAGAGTGATAAAATTGCATACTTAGGAAAAATGGGTAAGATAGTTGCTTCCTCATTACCAATACGAAGGTCTCTGAGGCTACATTTGTAGGATCCTCATGGTGGTATCATGGTGTATAGAAAATGCACTCATGCAGGTGTGTCGACTATGAAAGACAAATGGATAGATGATGCATGTGGTAAGGAACCTCTATTAGTTGATGCTAGCGAAGACCATTTGTTGGGAGGTCATGCTACAATGATAGAAACAAAGGGAAAGGAGCCTATTGATTTTGTGCATGGAATGCGAAGAAAGGTGAGGTGTGACCCAATATCTTACAGGCAGAAACACTCTCCCATTGTTGTAACTGATAGTTCATCTACCAGTGAGAGTGAGACAGATTCAGGGTATAGGTAGTATTGTGCTTTTAAATAAATTAGCTCCTTCAAGAGTGGAAGTGCTTTCAGTGCCTCCCATTTCTATGAAAACCCGAAGTGGATGTGACTGTTTGATAACTAGTAAAGATGAAGGTGATTATGGGGAAATTCATTCTCCTCCCATTGTTGTAGGGATGTGTACCATGGTGCTAGCTATTGTGCTGGGTTTGGGTGATGATGACTTTGTTTGGGTGTTAAAATTTTGTTATGATAATGATATTGTTGTGTTCTTGGCTAGACGTGGAGAGCAAAGCTTTGTGGGTGATGAAGAATATTTTTGATGGTTGTTACAATTGTGCTTTCCCCTATTTAGCGAATAATTATAAGTCACCATTGGGGATTTTTTTGAAATGAAATCCAATTTTTGTGGTTGAAATGAAATGTTTTTAAAGGGTAACTATAATGAGCCTGAGGCTTGCTCCTCCTTTAGTTTTTTAAAGGGATTTCAAGGCTCATTACCGGGGTCTGATTTTGACTCTAGGGTGGTTTGTACATGATTTCAAACATAACATAGAAAGCTCACAAAGTAAGCTAGTTCTGGTCTTCGACATCAGTCAAATGTGTAATAGCCTTAAATAGTTATACATAAATTATTGATATCGAAACAAATCTGAAATTAAAGCTCATGTAATCTCCTATGTGTGGTTCTTGCATATTATGAATGAAAATATCAATGATTTTTTCATTTGTCTTCAATGGTTTTATTTGAATGTATGATTCTATTCTATGTTTTGGCTAAATGAGTTGATTAAATGCTAGAAGATAATTATAGTTCTTTGAGAGCTTGCATGGGCTTTGAGAAGAACTAGTGCTTTAAATACAATGAGTTATTGTAGTGTAAGGAATCAGAAGGATATTCCATATATTCAGGCTTAAATAATTTGAGTGTTACCTGGTGTTACATCTGTTGAATCCACTCCCCAATTGATGAAGCACTCGCTTACTTGCCCAAATTTATGTAATAAATGAATTGGTAGTAAATCCAACTAAAGGGTCAAAGTAAGAACAAATATTCATTTTCACAATGCCAATTCTGACATGTAGGTTTAAAATGTACTCTCATTCCTAGTAAATGGAGAATTATTTACTTAAAAGATAAGTCTAATCTGGGTAGATATTGTTCATTTTCTGGTTATAGAAACTTATTTATGTTTTGAAGTGTTCTTGAGGCATGAAATGCCATATGAACATAATAGGGAACAACCTCATTGGTCCCATAGAGACTAAAGAGCAGCAGTAGAGATATTATAGTTTTTTACTCATAGTGTTGGCCTCTAACGAAGGAATTTCTTGGATATAAGGCATGGAATCCCTTTAGAGGAATTTTGGTTCAGCAGGGAAAAATGCCAAAAAAATTGGTTACTCTATTAGGAAATTCTCATTCTCCTATCCCAAGTTGTAGGACAAAGTCAATTGGTGTGATAAATCTAAACACTCTGTTTCGAAAGAAAAGAATTCTTGAACTTGGTGAAGGATTAAATTGTAGTTAAATCTAAAGGATTTGAAGGTGACTTATCTAGTGAGCAAACCCAAACTGAGATTGTTTCAAAGACACTTCATCTGAAGTTGTATCCTCTCTAAAGGGAGGTGGTGACTCTGACTCAAAGAACCTGACAAAGAATTCAACAAGGCTTTAGATCCTCCATTTTCAAATCTAGCAGTGAATGGCTTCTCCAAAATTCTAGGTATTCTCGTGAATTTGAGGAAAATATTATCTCATTTGTAAAACGATGAGAATTTACAAGGTGTAGGATGTAAATTTTTCCTAGTTTGGTGAAATAGAACTAAGATAGAGGAGATAATGGTATTCTATGCATAATTCTAGAGTGAAAAGGTTTTTAAATTTTTTCATCTTCATGCATTTCAGTGGTTGTGTAATGTTTGCAAAATACCAATAGAAGGTTTGCATTGTAAGGAATTGAAGTTGTAAATTCAGAAGTATATTATATTGTCTTATGCGATAACAAGGCAACCTTGACAAATCTTCTAGAGAAGTTGTAGCATGTACTAGATCAAATCACCTACCCTGGTGTGGAGACTAGCATAGCCATGGGTACCAAACCACCTTTTCTAGATCAAGTAAATTTTAGTGCTGAAAGGTACAAGGCTATCAAATTTGGTAATATTTTTGGGTATCCCAATGTAGTGCCACCTAACATTAGAGATAAATTACCTGGGTTTAATGGTGAAAATTTTGAGTCAGTAAGCAAATATTTACAAGAATTTTTTGACTTAATGGGGATTATGAAATAGAATTTGAAGATGTGGCCATAAATTTGTTTGTTTAGACTTTAAAAGATGATGCAATGGATTGGTTGTCTTTTCTACCCTCATTCTCCATACAGTCCTGGGATGAGTTTAAGATAGCTTTCATGGATCAATTTGGTGAGGAAAAATTTCATGGACATCCATAGGATTGAAGAGAAATTGATCCCTTATTTCAATCTTAGATTTGCTAGGGCCATAAGGGATATTCCTATTAATATGAGACCAAACGATGCTGAGTTGTTGATTGTATATCTTGGTGCATTTGATAGCAAGATGAGTTACCTACTAAGAGATAAGGAGCCCACTACATTGCAAGAAGCTTATCAGGCTACCATGAATGTTGAAAACAATTTGAGATATTTGATCATGAGAGGATATTTGGCTACTAATATGAGTGGCTCCAACAAAACTCAAGTTGATGAGTCAAAAGGATTAGGGAATAAGGGTGTTTGTCAAGAAAAAGAAACCTTAGATGCTCCACCAGTGTCACCCTTACAATTTATAAAGATTGGGTATATCCCAACCATATATCAACATGCCTTGGGAAAGATGGATTCAATGTCCTCTATTAGAGAGTTATATGGAGTAAAACGATATGTAGGAGAATCACCCTATGAATTGTTCTCAAGATTTATGGATATCCTAATAGAGATTCCAAAGAATGTTAGACCTGGTGATTTAATGTGCATTGAATTATTTTGTGAGGTCTACTAGCCTGGGTTGAGAATTTTACCAGAGGATTTGAAACCTCATAGCCTTGATCAAGTAATGGATTGTATAAGGAATATAGAAGAGATCAGTTATGGACCTTCACAACATGTTTCTCCTCAAAATTTCATTAAATAATGTTATGTTAATGAAGATTAGGAGACAGAGCATTCAAGTGTAGACAATGTATCTAAATGTGAACAATTGACCGATCATTGTTGTCATTTTACAAGTAGCATTTCCGACAGTGATAGCGAGAATAAGGATATCCAATATGAGGACAGGATAATCATGTATGGTTTTCACCCTTGGGTTACCATTGAAGTACAAAGAGGGTAGGTGGTAGGCTCAAAACATGATGAACTCAATGATGAGGAGGCATATCTAGATAGTTCCAAAGAGGATTAGGTTGAGATGGGTCATTCCTTTATAGATTATTCTTCTTCTTATGAGGTAGAGATAGATTCCCTGGATCCAAGTAGATGGTATGTTGATAGCCTTGAGAGGATGCCGCTATTTGAGAGTGAACTGTTTTCGTCATGTGAAGAATTCTCTAAATATGGGTCAATAATCCTAAATGAAAATGATGTAGATGATGTTGAGAATTCTTTTCTTGATTCCTCGGATAACTTTGATGATTTCGAGTATTTTTATGATTCTAGGAAGGGGAACCCTCGTTATGATTGGGAAGATAGATATGCAACAACAATGAAGATGTGGAAGAATCCCTTTTATGATGAATCCCCACTATTGGGGGAGGTGACAAGGGATGATTCTTAGTGGTGTAGGATCAACCCACTCTTTCTTGAAGATCACGATGAATACTTGGTGAATATCATTTATGATTATGCCGAAGTTGATGCAAGTGGAGCAAAAGGGAATAAAAGCCAAGATGATGCTAGGGTCTTTTTCATTCCTAGGGATGAAAACATTGAATGAATAGCTCTGCATTCATTGGAAGGGTGCAATAGCATGAGTGCTAATAAGATCACTTACTCAGAAGTGAGTGAGCCTAGTGCATTAGGTGATAACCAAGAGAGTAATAAATATATTTTGTCAATTGTGCTTGGAAGTACTTTTTCCAAGGGGTATTCTAAAAATAAGAATGTTTTGCTTCATAACAAATGTGTGGAAGCTAGTACCTATTTTAATAGAAGTATTATAAGTGAGGAAGTTTTTTCTTAAGATGATGAGATTAGGATTGGTGGTTGTATTCACAATTAGAATGTTCAGGATAATTGTTGTAAGGTAATGTTGAATATATCCTCCACCTATGTAACATTAAATGATGCATACCTAAGTGAAATAAGATTTTCAATGCCTAGAGAGTAGATGGTGCATCCAAGTGATTGCATTGATCCTAGAATATCTCTATAACATGGTGACTTTTCAAATTATGCTAACACTAAAAGATCTTTTGAATGGCACTAAGAGCTACCAAGTGATAAAAGAAACTTTAGACATGTTCTTGGTCAATATGAAGAAGGGTTCAAGTGTTTTTTTTTTTATAACCCACACCTTTTTGACTTGATTATAGAAATTTTCTCATTAAATGGGTAGAGTGTTAGTGCGGAAGATAATATATACAAGGGTTTCTTATATAATCTACACCAATCTACATATGGGGTCTCTTAGCCTTTGATGGAGTTTAAACATGGGGACATAATTGGTAATAAGGATGGTGGGATGGACTATGGATATTTCATTTTTCTATTACAATCAGGAAAGGATACATCTTAGTGGAGTCATGTAATTAAAGAAAATTTCTGAAGAATAATTAACCATGTTGGTGTAGGGGTACCTAGTATAAGCATCAATCCATTGCAATCTACATAGGATAAGATATTTGATAGAGGAAAGAATCACTCTTGAGTTGTGGGGGCCATTTGGCCTCCAGCTGGGGAATCAAGCCTAATAAATCAAGGAGGGCTTTATGGATAGTCAATAAAGGAAACATTATATACCCTATGGTTTTTTTAAATGGTCTATTATTTTTTCCCTTGCTCTAATTATTTTTTGATGGTTTGATTCCAATTGAGATTCTAGGTTCTCACTATACCCACTAGGGGTATACGTCCCCAAACATGAGCCACTGATGGGTCTCCTGATTTTTTTTCCCTTTGTTGGATAAAATTTGGTTTTTCTCAAGCTCTTAAGATTTTTTCTTCTAGGGGTGGGGAGGGGATTTAGGCCTAGAAAAACCACATATCACTATATGTATCTTATACCCCCATTCATTTTAATCAAGAGTTGACTTGCACAACCGATTGTCGGTCGTTTAAGTTATGACATGATCCTTTCAAATGTGTATAATTATTGGCCTCTTTTTTTAGGATTATCGGTCATCCCTCATGTCACTTGTTCAAAATATTTCCAAGGCCAAGCCAAAGTTTTTTTTAGGTGACTTAAGCTTAAGTCGTGCTATTCCAAGGGTCAAATTCTTGTCATCCTAGCATTGCCCCTTCTTAACACAAACCTTGTTGCATCTGCAGGTTATGATGTCCTTTCATTGTGGGAATGAATTTGGACCGTTCCCCACTCTCCGTGTTGGTTTATAAAGTTTCCTAATAAAATGGAGTGAGGTTCGTGAACAGATGCCACATGTCTTTCTCTTGGGTGTGGCTTGGTCTCGACGATGGGTTTTGTCATTTACTGGCCTAGATCAATGACCAAGGATGGGTGTTGAGATGTAATCTCCACCATTCCCCGTTGATCCCACCTAATTAAAATAATACTGTAAAACACTTAGCAAGGTCAATAGATAGATTACACATGGCTACCCTTTGCTGACCATAGTGATTCATGGATGGAACCCTCATGATGTAGTGGTTACCATGCTAGAAATATTCTTATTGGTTGAGAAGAACGAGTAAAATTAAAACATAATCAATTCAACGAGGATCATTTGATCTCCCACATCATCAATAAATCAATGCTTGATATTAAAAACTAGGAATGCACATGTGATGGTTGTTTGTGTTCTACAAAGAGTAGGCATTAATGGCATATATTCTTCAGGATTTTTAAATTTGATCTCCACGCGTGTGAGGAATTAATTCCTGGTAATCACAATAATAATGTGTGAACTCCTATGCACCAGAGAGATTAATGGTGATAGGATAGAAACATATGAATGATTGCTTGTTCATGGGTGTGGGTCTTTTCTAAACATTGATGAATAGCGTCACTAGCTAGCCTAATAAATATAGAATGAAGGCCTCCATTTTCGTAATTGCAATTATAAATCTAGATTCTCTATGTTTGTGCTGAGGGTGGTAATTTTTCTTGTGAGAGATATAGACATGCACACTTCAGAAAAAAGGGTAAGAAAACCCTTCCTCATTACCAGTACAAAGGTATCTGAGGCTACATTTGCAAGATCCTGATGGTAGTATCATGGTGCATAGACAATGCACTCATGTGGGTGTGTCAAAATTGAAAGATGAATGCATAGACAATGCCTGTGGTAAGGAACTTGTGTTAGCTGACACTAACCATGACCATATATTGAGAGGTTGTGCTACGATAATAAAAACAAAGGCAAAGAAGCCTTTAGCTTTCATGTGTGGAATGCAAATAAATGTGAGGTACGACTGAGCATATTATAGGTGGCAACACTCTCCCATTGTTGTAACTGATAACTCATCAACCAGTGAGACAAAGAGATTTTGGGTATAGGGAATACCTCATTCTTTTGAATCTATTAGCTCCTTCAAGAGTAGAAATGCTTTCGGTGCCTCTCACTTCTATGAAAACTTAAAGTGGACATGATTGTTTAATAACTCGTATAGACGAAGGTGATGAAAATTTTGTGAGTTATCCCATTGTTGCAAGGATACAAAGTGGGTGCATGTACTGTGGTGTTGGCTCTTATGTTGGTCTAGGTGATGATGAGTGTGTTTGGGTGTAAATTTTCTATTATGATAACAATATTGTTGTGTTCTTGGCTGGGCATGGAGTGCAAAGCTTTGTTGGTGATGGAGACTCTTTTTGATGGAATTGGTGCACTTTTGATGGTTGCTATAATTATGGTGACCCCAATTTAGTGAATGATTACAAGTCACCATTGGGAAAGTTTTTGAGATGAAATCCAATTTTATGGTTGAAATAATTTTTTTTGAAAGGGTGACTGTAATGAGCCTGAGGCTTGTTGCTCCCTTGGTTTATAAAAGGTATTTCAAGGCTCATTATAGGGGTCTTATTTTGAGTCTAGGGTTGTTTGTATAGGATTTCAGGCATAACACAAAAATCTCAGAAAGTATGCTATCTTTTGTCTTGCACATAAATCAAATGTGTAATAGTCTTAAATAGTTATGCATGAATTAAAAATATAGAAATAAATCTGAAATTAAAGTATGTAGTCTCTTGTGTGTGGTTCTTACATATTATGAATGAAAATGTTAAGGATTTTTTCATTTCTCTTCAATGGTTTTATTTGAATGTATGGTTATGTTATATGCTTTGGATTAATGATTCGATTAAATTCTGGAAGATAATCATAGGTCTATGAGAGCTTGCAATGGATTTGATAAGAAGTAGTGATTTAAATATAGCGAGTTCTTGTGGTGTAAGGCATCACAAGGATAGTCAACCTATTCAAGCTTAAATAATTTGTGTGTTACTTGTTGTTACATCTATTGAATTTGCTACCCAATTGATGAAGCATTGGCTTAGTTGCCCAAATTTTTGTAGTAAATGAATTTATAGTAAATCCAACTAAAGGCTCAAAGCAATAAAAAATATTCATGATAACAATGCCAATTCTAACATGTAGGTTTAAAATGTACTCTTGTTCCTGGTAAATGGAGAATTATTTACTTAAAAGATAAGCCTAATCTAGGTAGATGTTTTTCATTTTCTAGTTATAGGAACTTATATGTGGTTTGATGTGTTCTTGAGGTATGAAAAATCATATGAACATAATAAGGAACTCCCTACTTGGTCCCATAGAGAATAAAGAGTAGGAGTAGAGATATTATAGTTCTTTACTCATCGTGTTGGACTCTAACCTAGGAATTTATTGGATATAAGGCATGGAATCCCTTTAGACAAATCTGGGGTTCAACATGAAAAACCACCAGCAACACAAAGACAAAAGGGAAAGTTGAACTTTCTAGAACATCTAGGGTGGTTATTAGGTAAAATAAAAGGGTTAAGTGGAGATTGTAGAAGGTTGCTCCATTAGTGTAGATAGTGGAATTGAATAATATTTTTTCTTTTAGAGTTGATTTTGTGGTAATGAATCAAGCCCTTGAGGTTGTAGCATGTAAGTTTTGAATCTATAATTTTATTTTCTGTCTCACATCTTGTATGTTGGTATCTATAGTTGTTTTTTGTGTGGTTTTGGGCGGTGTATCCCTCATCAAGTGGTATCACAATAGGATTTGTGTGTAGATAGATCATCGAATGTGAGGTAGTTTACACCAGGACTTGTTGTTGTGGGTCTATGAGAAAAGATGCCTCCATGAAGAAACCATTGTGGAAGAAATGTTGGGGTAACATAAGAGGGTTTTAGAGACCTATAAAGACAATTTGAAGCATTGTAGGAGGAGTTGCGTAGAGGAGATGATGTCAAAACAAGAGATGAAAATCAAGATGAAGCTGAAGATGAGGAGCCATTCAAAGAGGAAGCACATGATGTAATGGATCCTAGATAAGTTAACTAATTAGGGCCATTTCCAAGATTGTAAAGAGGTCAAAGATAGAAGTTTCTAATTTTACTTGAAACCTAAATACAAAGGAGCTGATCGATTGGATCAATGACATGGAAGAATATTTTGAGCATGAGGAAATAAAAGACCAAGATAGGGTCAAATTTGCAAATTACAAATTGAAATTCCATGATAGCATATGGTGGAAAGAAGTCTAGATTGAATGAAATAGAAGAGGAAAAGAGAAAATAACAAGATGGGATCAAATGGTGGAAAATTTGAAGAGATAGTTCATTCTTAGGGAGTATGAGTTGGATTTGTTGAAGAAGATGCAAGGGTTGAAATAAGAAAGAAAATTTGTTAAGGAGTATACAAAAGAGTTATATTGAGTCTTGATCAAAATAGGTCATTGTAAGGCCAACAAGGAGAAATTTTCCCATTACATAAATGGGTTGAAGCTGAGCATTCAAGAAGAATTGAGTCTAGTAAGAATTTCCACCATTGAAGATGCATATCAGTTTACTTTGAAGGTAGAAGAAAATTTAAACAAAAGGTTTGAAAGTAAACAAAGAGGTGGAGGTCATAATGGAAGAACTAGTGGACAGTCTTATGGAGGTTGAAACTAAGGTCAAAATGAGGGAAAAGGATCCAGTAGAAGCCATAACCAGAAAGGAGATAAAACATATCATCCTCTTGAAGAAAATAATGGATACCACAGAGGAAGAGGAAGATTTGGATGAGGACGAGGGAGAGGAAGATTTTGTGGAACTTGTTTCCGAAGGGAGAAGAAGGGCATAAGGCATATGAGAGTCCTTAACATCAAGGAATGAAAAATTTAAGACCTAAGGGTAATGCATGAGCTACACATGTAGATGAAGATGTTGAGTCTTCACATTCTGAGGATTCAAAAAGAGAAGAGATTCTTGTTACTAGAAGAGCCTTGTTGAATGAGGAGAAAGAGCCAACTTAAAGGAAGAATTTGTTTCACACCAGATGTTAGTGTGAAGGTAAAGTTTCCAATGTTATTATTGATGGAGGTAGTACTAATAACCTTGTTTTATAAGAGATGGTTAGTAAGTTGTTCTTGGAGAGAAGAAGGCATCTAAATCCATACCAAATTGCTTGGTTGTAGAAGTACTATAAAGCTATGGTAAATGAACAATGTATGGTAAAGTTCAAGATTGGAAATTACCATTATGAGGTATTATGTGATATTATGTCTATGGATTTTTTTAATATGTTGTTAGGAAAACCATGGTGATTTGATTGCCAAGCAATACATGAGGGACATGAAAACACCTATTCTTTGATAAAGGATGGGGTTCGTCATAAGTTGAATCCCTTGAAAGAGGTAGAGGAAAAGGTATACAATAATGCAAAAATTTGTATGGTTGATGAAAGAAATTTCCTAGAAGGTATGAGGCATGAGCATGTGTGTTTTTCATTGATCCCTAAAGTTGATAAAGAAGATAATATTGAGGTACCTATGGAGGTTTTAGATTTTTTGAATGATTTTAAAGCTATTATTTCTAATAATGTACTTGAAGGATTGACTCCAATAAGAAATATTAGTCATTAGATGGACTTGATCCCTAGAGCCAGTTTGCTGAATAAGGAAACTCATCATATGACTCTAGTAGAGATTGTAGATTTTAATAGGCAAGTGCAAGTGTTGTTGTAGAAGGTATTGATCAGAGAGAGTTTGAGTCCATGGCTAGTACCTATAGTACTAGCACCAAAGAAGGATGGGGAATGGTGGATGTGTACAGATTCTAAGGCCATCAACAAGATCACCAAGGTGATCCCACAAAGCTAGTTTACAATTTTTGGGAGATTTCAATTTAAGAGGGTTTGATAAAACCACCATAGATCAAACCCCCTTGGATAGAACCCTGTTAGTTTTAAACCATACCTGAAATGGAGTCTCCTTTACACCTATCAAAATGCTGATAAAAAATCACTTTTGATTTACCTTTTAGGGGATCAAATTAATTCATTTAAAATTTATTTCAAATGATCATGGTAGTCCTCAGAATGAGCTATAAACTGAATATAATTTTCATATGTTTTTCTTTTATTATGTATGTGTTTTTTTAGTTTTATTAAACATAGGTTTTTCACCGAAAATAAAACTCTTTGTTCTACACACGTGGAAAAATAGTAGATTATCAAAATAAAATTTTAAAAAATATGTTCAAGCTGGGTATTGATGTCCTTGATCCATTAAAAAAATTAAATTTAATTTCAATACATACAAAAAAAGTTATGTTGTATATAGTCTATCTATGTCCGTCTATGTTTCAATTGTAATTGGTTTGAATTTGAAACTTGATTAAGGAAAAAATATTTAATAAACCACTATGAAACAAAATGAAAGTACTAGATATCATAGTTACAAATCTAAATTTGAAAAAATTATAATTTTATCCTCCATAAAAAAAAATTTATGTTGTATATGGTGAGCGTCACTCCTTAAAAATGTTGTTTTTAAAAAAAAACTAGATTTTGAAGGAGCTGTAAAACAAAGGGAAATCTGATTCCAAATTTTTTGACAAAAATATATTTAGAATCTATAGAAAATATGTCACAAATCACTAGTTTTCATCATCTTCAAAATCCTCATGGTTTAGCCGCTACAAGAGCCCGAAAGTGAAGATTTAGTTAAAAAAAATCAGTTTAGTGTCTAATTTGCCCAAAAATTGTAAACCAGTATTGTGGGATCACCCATCATCAAGTATAGATTTCCCTTGCCAAGAATGGATGACATTATAGATTGTTTGAGAGGATCTAAGTACTTCTTTTGGATCATCATAGATCTCATCTAGTGGTTTTTGAATTCATGTCTATTTCTTATGGTTTTATCCGCATGTACGTTTTTGCATAGGCTAAATGTTTGAATTTTCCCATATGATTGAGGAATCAAACTACTATATTTTCCACATCCCCCACCACTCTTAAATCATTAAAATGATTCTTTTTAATTTAATTTTATCATTATATGTCCCTCACTATATGAATGATTTAGTTTAATTAAAATTTTAAAATTTTGAGTAAACGCATGCTTGAATCATATCCATATCATATAATATAATGGACCTCATTGTATTTTGCAAGGTAAAATGTACCCATGATCTTTAATTCTCATGGGGCTCAAAATTTCTTTTAGATAATTGATCTAATGACCTTCATTGTACTCTACAAGGTAGAATTTACCCACAATCTATAATCCTCGTGAGACCCAAAATTGTGTGCCCTATGAGCATTACAAATCATGGGTACATTTTTCCTCATAGAATACAACAAGGGTCATTAGATTATATGATAAATCAATGGTGTTAACTAAATCTTAGAAATATCTTCCAACAACAACTAATAATTATAATATACTATTAGTGAATCAATATAAACTTCTACTATAATTTATAAAACTTTGTGAATCTTTTCTAATTATGTATTGAATTTTGTGGAATTTTTTTGAGTTCAAATTTTTAATAAAATTTGGGAATCTAAATTAGACTAATAAGCTATTTTAAAAATGTGGTGATTCAAATCATGTTATAGATCAAATTATTAGCCAATTGGTGAATTCTAGATACTTAAAAATCAATGTTTGAGATAGCAATCAAAGAAATTAAAAAATTCTACAATATGCTACAGGAAATAAAGCTAGGAAAAGCTTAAAAAAAGCTAAAACTAAGAATTACTAGACATGGAATTGCAGTTTTATTATGCATTAGAGAAAAAATAAAAAGCTAAAATTAAAGCACACAATTTTCATCTACATAGATCATCATTTCTTCTAAGAACATACTTTCTTCTATCTCCCCCTAGATGAGCAACAGGGATGAGTCCCAATTGAGTTGTCAAGGAATAAAACTAGCTGTAGGAAGAACCTTGGTAAAAATATCAAAAAATTCTCAGATGTAAGGGAAAACTACAATTCCATTGTCCCATATTGAACCAAGTCATGTATATCAAATGATGTTTAATCTCAATGTGTTTTGGTGTGGCATGAAACACAATATATTTGGGCATTGTAATCGTACTATTATTATCGCAATCAATAGTCATTATATGTTCCTAAACAAAATGTAGATCCTCTAAAATTGTTTGAATCCATATGGCTTGACAACTTGTTGATGCTCCTACAATATATTTTGTTTCTACAAAAGAGAGACACAGTTGTCTATTTTTTACTACTCCAAGATACAACTACAAAACCAAATGAGAAAACATAACTACATGTTTATTTTATATTATCCATTGAACTAGCCCAATCAGAGCCTATGTAACCAACTAGCTCAAACTTATTAGTGGGAGAATAATGAATGCCAAAATTGTGCGTACCACTCACATACCTTAAAGTTATGTTTACAGCACACCAATGAGACTCATGTGGATTCCGCATGAATCAAGAGATACGGCTTAAAGTATACATAATGTCAGTTCTAGTTGTAGTGAGGTACATGATATTTCCAACCAATTTTTTGTACAAATTTTCATCCGCTTTGGAACTTGCATCTTCCTTGGTTAATTTATGACCAAGAAATATAGGGTTTGCAATAGTAGTGCATGACAATATTCTAAACCACATAATTAAATCATCTACATACTTGGTTTGAGAGATAAATATACCCTCAGAGTGTTGTTGCACCTCCATACTAAGAAAATAATGCATGAGTTTTAGATATGACATTTCAAATTCTTGTTTCATTTCTACTTGTTCAATTACTCCATGAGAGTTAGACTATTACCTATATAAATGAGATCATCAACATAAAGGGAACCTATGAGAATATCATTAAAAATACATTGGACATACAAGGTGGGTTCTACGCGGCTTCTTTTATATCCCTTCTTCATAAAATAACTATCAATTCTAGCATACCAAACATGAGGAGCATGCTGCAACTCATAAAGTTCTTTCTTCATCCTGTAAACGAAGTTTTCTTTTCCAAAATTTTCATAACCCACAAGGTATTCCAAATATACTTCCCCATCTTATATAAAACCATTAAGAAATTCTAATTTTACATCCATCTGATATATTGACCATTTGTATTGTGCAAAAATCACCAATATAATCTTGAAGGTATCAAGTTTGGAAACTAGAGTGAAGGTTTCTAAATAATCTACTCTAGGTTTTTTTGCAAATCCCTTCAACTAATGTTGCCTTGTGGTGTTCTATTGAATCATCTACATGATATTTGATGTTGTAGATCCATTTTCCACCAATCACTTGTTTATCTTTAGGAAGTTGCACTATTTCCCATGTATTATTTTTATCAATAGCATGCATCTCTTCATTCATAGCACCAATCCATACTTGTTCTTTCATAGATTCTTCATACATAGAAGGCTTAGCTTGAATATTGCTAGCAAAGAAAAATTGACAACAGTATTTATGTTTGTACTCTACTAATAAATTTCAACTAAACTTTGTACCTTTTGAAAAGACCTTAGACTAAGTGGTGGACTTGAACTATCACCAAAAGAGGAACTTGATCAACTTGCTAAAATTGGGCTTGAACTTCAACTCAAGAGCTTGTGGGGAGAGGAGGAACTTGATCATCTTCAATAATCATGATTAGTGTTGTAGTTTGTGGAACTCTTCACTTCTATTGCCATAGTCCCCCTTCATCAAAAACCACATCTTGACTAACAATCCACTGCTTTTTGTTAGGGTTGTCAAATCTATATCATTTAGTTGTATTTGTGTATCCCACAAAAATAAAATGTTGGGATTTTTCATCCAATTTCTTTCACTTCTGAACAGGAACATGAACATGTGCAAGACACCAAAATAATCAAAGATGAGCCACTAAAGGCTTATGACCACTCTAGGCATCCCTTAGAGTGATGTTTTGAACTACTTTTATGGGAATTTGATTGAAAATATATATTGTCATTGGAACTACTTCTCCTAAATAATAATTTGGAATATTTTTAGATTGTAATATACTTCATGCAATTTCCATAATATTACAATTCTTCCTTTCTACAATACTATTTTTGGGTGGTATACGCTATAGTAAGTTGTCTCTTGATGCCATGAGTGTTACAAAAATTTAAAAAACTCTTTGGAAGTAAATTTTCCCCCTCTATCTGCTTTAGGTATTTTGAGAGAATACTTGCTATGTTTTTCTACCATAGCCTTAAAGTTCTTGAAGCATTCAAATGCCTTAGATTTCTGCTTAAGAAAATAAGCCCATGTGTGGCGACATAAATAAACAATAAAAGTAAAAAATAAAATACTCTTACCTAATGATTCCTCTTGTATGTCACCACAAATATTTGCATGCACAAGCTCTAGAGGAGATTTTTCCCTCCATGATTTGTTCACCAAAAAATTGTCTTGATATTGCTTGCCATGTGCACACCCTAAAAATCTTACTTTTTCTAAACTGAACAAAGTGATCTCACCATGTTCTTCTTATGAACCAAACTTAATCCTTGAAAATTCAAATGGACAAAATGTTGGTGCCATAACTAGGAATCATGTGTCATTTTTTTAGGGAATGCATCTTAGTAGAAATCAATGTGAGAGGAAATAATTTATTCCTTTTCATACAAGCCTTTGCTACAAGATTATGGTTAGCTAATTTATCAAATATTTTGTAGTTCTCTTGAAACACAACCTTATATTTTTTTGCTACTAGCTACCCAATAATTAAAAGATTATGTGTTACTTTGGCCACATTCAAAGTGTCATGAATAAAAGAAATTTCTCCTTGCTTAGCTTTACCTACAAGGGTACCTTTTCCCATTACTTCAACATATTTATCATCACCAAATTATACTTGACCTCTCAGAGATTTATCTAAATTGACAAAGAGATTAGATTTACCTGTCATATAATTTGAGTGCTCACTATCTAAGAACCACACATATTTGTGATTTTATTTTTCAAAAATTGCATGTAAAGAACATGAAATCCTTTAAATCTTCAAATGAATCTTCAGTATAGTTCACTCTTGACTTATTCAAATCATTTTTTTCTTTCTACATTAAGATTCATGGTTTCCATAACTTTCACAATACAAGCACTGGATGCTTCTACTATCGACAAAACTTCTTCCTCTTCTTTTGTTATTTCATTGTCCTCTTTCTCTACCACATCCTCTATTACCAAAATAAGTCTCACCTTGAGATTTATTTGTGTAAGATGGAGGATTTGTATACTTTTCTTCAATTCTTGTAGTAGATTGGAAGACTTGCACTAGGTTCTTTGTAGAACATTGCATACATTCCTCAAGAGATTACAAAGAACTAAAAACTCTACAACTTTGAATGTGGCTAGATCTTTACTTTCTTCAATGTATATGACCACTAGATCAAACTGTGGAGGAAGGGATCTAAAAATTGTTTCTATAATTTTTTTGCTCTATGGCAGTTTCCCCTTGAATTTTAAGTTTATTCACAATAAATTGGATAATAGTAATAAATTCTTGAATATATTTATATTCTTTCATCCTTAGATTTTCAAAATCTCCTCAAAGGGTTTGAATTCTTATCAATCCTACTTTATCGGATCCTTGGTATGTGTGTGCTATATAAGATGTATCATGAATAAGCAACTAAAAGATATACAACACACCAATGAAACATTATATCAACGAATTCAAATGATAACAATCAAATTAAAACAAACAATTCCCCAATGGTGTCTTATTGTCCTCTATCTCCAAGGATTATTTAAGTAATTTTTCTCTTAGATTGTTTATGCACATGACTTTCCAAATGACAACCTGAAGAATGAGAGATGCTGAAAATGAAAGAGATGTCTCCTACATTATATGATTTCTAGAATAGCTATAGCTGATATAAAAAGATTAACGATGCTACTATGATGTTTCTAATGGAAATTATATGATGAAAAAATTATAATTATAATGCTACTAATGCAAATGTCATGATAAAACTGCTTGATTCTAAAATGCTAAAATTCTAATGCTAAGATGATAATGCTAATGAAAATTTTGTAGAGTGTAATTATGCTCAGCTCTCTCTATATTTGTTTTTCTCCGTAAATGAGGCTCTACTTATAGATTTTCAAAGGCATGAGCCTAGTTGGCAGAAATCAATGGTCTAGATTCAATCTACAAAATGGAGGGTTCAAGATGGAGAGGTTAGAGAGAAAAGGGGACTATGTTCCCTTTAGAGGAACAAAGTGCCAAGTGTTAAGAGGAATAAAATGGAAATGAAGACCAAGTGTCCCAAATTGATTAGAATTTGTTGAGGATAAATGCAAAATTAAATATTAGAGATATTTAATTTCATGAGACACATGATGAGGTGGAAGGTAAAAAGAAGTTAGTAAAAATGTGACTAAATTTGAATTTAAAATTCAAATTTAATTAGAGAAGGTTAATTAAATAAAAAAGCTAATTAAATTTGTTCATTTAATTAAGATATGAAGAAAATGATTTATAATAGAAATAATTAGAGAGAGTGAACTATATAAATAAATTTTTCAATTTATTTATAAGTAGAAGAATTAAAGATTATTAATTCAATAACTTGTATTTAATTAATACCTCCAGACCAAATTTATGTGTATACATTTTTCCCCTATTTGAAGTGATGTGTTTGTGACACATTGCTTCAAAGAAAAAATTTGTCGATAGTGTTGATAAATTTTTTGATATGCCCTAGACACTAATGTTTTAGTGATGATCCGTGTATGCCACCTCGGGAGATAAATTGGGAAATTTTTGAAAAAAATATTTATGGAATTTTTGATTTTCTAATGATTTTCTAATGATTTTCAAATTTTATGATTTTACAACGATTTATTTTCTGATAAATAATATTGACCCTTCCAAGTGGTTAATTGATGCCCTATTTAAAAAAAAAAGAAGCAATCCCACTTAAATACTCTCCATTTACCCCTTTAAATGGCAAAAAGGTGATAAGGAGCTCATTTGAATTCATTTTGCATTGGAGATTGAGCTGATTGATGGATTTGAGAAAAATGGTTATCCTATACCACACCCACTGATTCGAGCGAGTTCGTCAACACAACCACCTCGCAGCATATGGACCTTCGGTACATACCCTGAGAAACCTCATTTTGATGTTTGAATTTGTTTTTGTGCATTTTTCATGATTTTAAACTCTATTGAAATGTGTTTTAACTTATTTGATATCTAGTTTAGTGCATAGAGACTTTTAGCACATTCATGCTCTGTTTTTGTACATTCACACTAGAATTGATGAATTTTGATTTTTCTCCCTGTTGTTGATGTTTGATGATCATGTCAGTTGTTGTTTTGATGATGTTTGATAGGATAGATGATGATCAACCTCATGATAGATGAGAGTCAATGATAGCATAGATGATGATTGACCTCATGATAGATGAGAGTCAAAGATATACACTATATGAGATTTGACTAAAATCTCATGTGAGTTGATTAGATTGATTGATAGGTTGATTGATAAACTTTTGATTTGTGATATGTTATGACAATATGAGGACTTATGATCTCCTCGGTCTTGGGAGAGATACCCGAAGACTTGTGATATGATTCCATGTCTGGTGTAGGCAGATTTGGATGTTATTCAATGTTGTGATTTATCATCTTTGCTTGTTATGCCCTAGTATAGGATCAATAGGGGACTATTGACCACAACACGTTCCATCTAGCCACTAGTGAGATGATGGTTACTCAGGAGGATATGTACTAGATATTGGGGATTCCCATGGTTGGAGATTTAGTTGTTTATGATGAAACAGAGTAGGGTGGTATCGAGCCACTCAGGAGGATCTTTGCTAATGATAGGATTAGTGGTTACAAGATCCCATGGTAGGATATGGTTGACTCATATCAACCATTACAATTTTTTCTAGTTGGATTCATTGGAGGTTTCTTATATCCCGACCATAGGTTGAAGGGACTGTCTGTTGGCTAGGGCCAGATACTGGAGAGTATGATTATGTAGGGGATTATATATGCATGGGGTTCCTGCATGTTAGCTCATTGGTATAATGATATAAATCAGGTGGTGTATCTTGGATTTTCTAGTTTATTAGCTGGGGTGACACTTCTTCAAGTTTGGGCTTGGGAGAATATAGTTGTTACCCAATCTATAGTGGAGAGAGATTGTCGAGTTGGGAGACCATATGTCTTTGGGTACTCAGGTGGTATTGTCGAACACAAGTTGGGAAAATCCAAGTATAGGCAATGAGTGCTCGATGATTTGGAGATCATCAGATGGCGACCATATCTTGATTACGAGCACTAGCCCAAGGATGATCTCAAGATGCCCTATGTTTGAATGTATCAACGTATTTGATTGGATGGACTCAATTTTTTATTGAGAGATTCATACTAGTGAGCATGCTACGTTAGTATGGTCGATTTCATGGGATTCCCTAGGGAGTTGCATTCTATTCTTAGAGACGTCAGGATATTCCAATGTGGGGACCCATCCTATCATATGATGGAGCTTGTGAGGAGTACTTTGGATTATAGGCACAGGTGTGGAATCATTGTCTAGAGATCACAATGGGTATGATGACATATGAGTACACTAAGAGATTTTCCACACATGTCATACCGAGGATACGTAGTCTTGATGACCCAATGTCGATCTTTGATGATCATGAGAGAGTGCTAGTACTAAGATGGAGGAGGGGTGGCAGAGATGGGGATGAGGAGGAGGAAGGTGGTGGAGATAGAGGAGATGATGGATATGGAGGTGGAGGTGGCAGCCATATATTGGATTTTAGAGTACCCTAGAGGAGGATATCTATGATTCCCTTGGTAGAGCAGTAGGTAGGACCATCCCATGTTCAGATTTGTGTTCCCTCCCACTAGTAGCAGGCACATATAGAATCCTTATAGTTACAGGTGGAGGGATTATAGGGAAAAATAGCATAGGAATAGGCACAGATTGCTACTCTAACAACATAGAGATATGAGGCTAGGAAGAGATTTGAGTAGGTAGAGGCCCTAGCTGAGAGATTTCAGAGAGTTTATGAGGGGACTACTATAGGGGATATGCTTAGAGAGGTTTGGTAATCAGCTTGAGAGGTAGAGTATTATAGATCAGATTATTATCAGGTTGTTCTAGTAGAGCAACATGTCCCTAGATATTCTTAGTCTTTTAGTGCCAGGTTAGGTAAGAGTCGGTCATAGACGACAGGCAAGGGTGTGACTAGGCCACCTCACAGAGATCTAGTAGGAAGAGATCCAAATACAATTCCATCTGGTGGTGAAACAACATGCACAACGAGGCCTACAATGTCTGGGGGGAGCATCACATAGGTTTGATGTAGTGACACTTGGAGTATTCACTTGTTCAGTTAGGGACTTTATGATTTCCTGTACCATTTTGCTGATGTATCTCTCCATATTTTGAGATATCATTGTACACTTGACACTGATTATTTTGAGATTAGATGCATCAGATACTGTTGATCTATATGTTGTCTACATGCTCTTTATGATGCCTACTTATGATGAATGCATTTGATTTCCACTCTATATTCTATATGATTTTTATATGATTAAGCCATGGTTATGTTTGAAAGTAATGATGAAATGGTTATGTATGTGTGGATTATGATTCTTTATGACTCTATGGATAATGGTTCATAATTTATGAGATGGATTTGATACATGTTATTTTTATATTTTTCTAATGCAAATACATGATCTAATTCATGGATGGATGTATGATATGATAATTCTTTGTAATGTATGTATGATATAATAATCATTATGCAACTACATGTGAATGATCTTATTTTTGTTAGTGTCAAATGTACTCAATCCTTTGATAAGAGATAAAATCATTTTGAAATTTTCCAGCCTTGGAAAACCTAAAAGACACTTTCAAAAACTAACATGGATGCAATCTATCTTTACCATCCAAATCTAAATATGGAATATTGTCATCTTGTCAGCCAATTTTTTGTTCTTGTTATCATCATTGAGATTTTTAATATGTTGAAAGTTAGTACAAACAGTGATGGTATAATTAAACAATGATGACCTAAGTACAACTTCCTTTGATTTTTGATATTGCAAGGTAATACAAACATCTAGGAATAATTGAACTGAGATGACATGAGTATTGCTTGTGTAAAATGGACAAAAGTTAATCTTTTTTTTAAGCAAATCTGAAATTTCATCAATGATACTTTGTAGAGCATGTCCCATGACAAATTTGTATAGTAGTAAAGAAAAACTCACAAACAGTAGACAGAGATATCATACTCCATCCTAGCTTCTCTAGTCAATGACATCCTTGAATTGCTCCAAATAAATGATAATAAAAATTAGGATACAACAGTTTAACATTCATGCTAAAGTGATTAAACCATGATTTAGAAGAACATCATCTAGTGAGATTTGTTTTTATCGATCATGCTGATTTGGATGGTTGGTTTTTGTAAAAAAAGGTGAGTGATGTTCAATGTTGAGTTTTGATGTCATCATTATGGTTGCTATGTTGTCTAATTGTTGCTTGTTTACTGTTTTAAGCTCAAAGTTGATTTCCCCCAGTGAGTTCAATATTTTTTCTCGAGTGAGAAACAAACCAGTTTTATTTTGATTACGCACAATGATCGCAAAGCCAGGATGAGACACAACCTTAATACCCAAATATGTATATGAGGTTCTTATGATGGACAAGCATAATGATGGTGAAAAGTGTATTGTCGACACACATTTCAATAGATGGAAAAGCTAATCTATCACAAATAGCTCCTATTGCCAAGTTTTCACTAGTTTTTATTGCACTTTTTCTGATTTTATGATTTTTTTTTTAATTTCTCTTTTTTTCTTTCTTTTGGATTTTTTATTTTCTTTTTTTACTTTTTTTGGATTTTCTTCTTTTCACTTTTTTTTTTTTCTACATTTTTACTTTTTTATATATTTTTCTACCTTTTGTCATGCAATGGATGAGTTATGTGTAAAAATTCTTGATATAAATGTTGTTTATAGGTTCTTCAAATAGGTCTGCTTCAGGTGTAGATAACTAAGATGCTCCAGATTCATATACTAATATAATGAAAAAAGGACCTAGCCAATTAGGTTCAAATTTTCCCTTATTTTCCTCGTCTTGTTGATTGCGAGAATTCTCGTTCAGTATCAAGTCACCAACCTAAAAATTTCTTGGTCTTACCTTGTGGTTATAGCTCCTTGACATTCTTTATTGATAGGCTTTAAAATGGTCAAGAACATGCTGACAACATTCATTTGATAGTTCCAAATCTTGTAGTCTAGATTCTCGATTGTATTCCTCTAAAATGATTCCTTCTAATGATACCCAAAGTGAAGGTAGCTCAACCTCATTAGGTAAGATGTCTTTGGATCCATACACAAGGGCCAATATTGTGGCTCCTATAGGGGTGGGGATGCTAGTATGGTATGCCCACAAGGCAGGGTTTAATTGGACATGCCAATCACATCCAACATCATTGGCAGTTTTCTTCAAGATTTTCAAAATGGTCTTATTGGAGGCTTCTGCTTGGCCCTTCCCTTAAGGGTAATAGGGTGTGGGAAATTGATGTTAGATATGGAATTTTTCATAAAGTTCTTGCGCATCCTAGTTTTTGAAGGGTCTACCATTGTCACTGACAATGGAGCTAGGGATACCATACTAAGAGGCAATGTAGTTCAAGATGAAGGAGGCAATTTTTTTATCAATGATCATGGTTAATGGGATAGCTTCAATATACTTTGTGAAATACTCAATGGCTATGATTATGAATTTATGTCCATTAAAGGAAGATGGATGAATATTACCCACAAGATCAAGTCCCCATTAACAGAAAGGCCAAGTTGATTTGAATGGTTGTAGCTCATGTGTCGATGCATGAATGAGATTTCTATGGACTTGACACTTCTTGCACTTCTTGATAAATTGAAAATATTATTTCTCCATGTTCGACCAATAATATTTGAAGCATAGGAGTTTCTTAGCTAGAGTAAGACCACTTGAATAAGTACCACAGATACCTTCATGAACTTCTCGTAAGGTGGTTTTAGATTCGTGATGTTCAAGACACTAGAGGAGAGGACTGGATCAATACCTCGTTTATAAAGTGTATTGGCTACTAGGTTGTGTCGGGTTGCTTGACAGATAAAGTGAAATTTTTGGTTCCGTGATAGATTAGGTGGGAGGGTGTTGTCTCCTCAATAGGCATAAATCTTCCCATGGATTGAAGAATCAACATCAAATAGATGGCACACAACTTGGGATTCAAGATTGTCACAGGCAAGAGTAAACAAGTGTCCCACCATGAATTCATAATGAATCCATTTTCTTGTATTTATAAAAGAGAAGCAATGGTTGCCATAGCATCTGTAGCTTTGCTGTCCACTCTTGGAATTTTTTCAAACTTGATCTCAAAATATTATTTCTTGAAGTCATCTACTATTCTCTTGTTTGGTATTAGCTTATCATCTTTTGTTTGATAGTCATCATTAACTTGATTGATGACTAATTGGGAGTCTCCATAAACTTGTAGCTTTGTGATTTCCCATTCCACTGCTACCTTGATACCAATGATTAGTGCTTCATATTTAGCCATGTTGTTTGTGCAAGGGAACATTATTCTATAAGATATTGGGATAGAGTGTCCTTGAGGAGTAAGAAATAGGATTACAACACCCGATCCATGTTGAGTGTAAGATCCACCAAAGTATAATATCCAATTTTGCACTGTCATTGTGAGGACATCTACATCTAGGAATTCAATGTGCATAGGATGGTCATCTTTCCACGATGCTTCAGCTAAGTGATATGCTATTGCTTGGCCCTTGATTTATCTTCTACCTACATATTGAATGATAAATTCACTCAATATCATCACTCACATTTCTAGTCTTCCTATTAGATTGGCTTTGTTGAGTAGACATTTTAATGGAGCTATCTTGCCTATGAGTTTGATGGTATGTGTTAACATATAGTGTCATAATTATTGAGTAGAAAACACCACTTCCAAACAAGATTTTAAAATGAATGCATAGTTAATTTCATAGCCATTCAGTGTTGCGTTGATGTAGTAGATGACCATTTCTTTTCCTGTAGAGTCTTCTTATGCTAGAAAATCTCCCAAAGATACCTCAATGGTTGATATGTAGAGTAGAAGTGATTTTCCATCTATTGGTATTACCAATATAATTGGATTCATTAGATATTGTTTCAATTGATTAAAGGAAGTTTCATATTTTTCATCCCATTTGAAGGAAACATTCTTGTGTAACAAATGAGTAAAAGGATGAGACTTGTTCGCCAGTTGTGTGATGAATCTTCTTATGGATTGCAATCTTCCTTGTAGAGATCTAAGTTGGTTGTTTTTCTTAGGAGGTGGAATTTCCATGATTTCTTTAACTTTAGTGGGATCTACTCTGATGGCTTTAGCTAAGACTATGTATTTGTGTCACCGAAAATTGTATACCTTTGAAGAAAAGGAAAATTTTGTGACTAATTCGGTCCTACTTTAGGTACCCTTGCATCAATCGCCCTCCTAAAACAACATTTATAGGCCCCTAAGACTCGTTATTTTTTACTTCGAGGCCTATTTTACAAAAAACATGAAAATCACTCAAAATTCACAGTTCCCAACTCAAAAACCTCTTGTGGGACTAGGTCACTCAAGGTGACAACCTAGTCATTTTTATCCTCACAACAAAAGAAACCAACACAATAAAGAAACTAGGCTATGCATCGTAGTTCATCTTCCAAGCTTTGACTAGATCTTCAATAGTATCGTGCATAGTTTCCTTCAGCTCCATCTTACCAGCCAAGTCCTCTCCATCACCTATTGCTTTCTTCTTTTATTATTTTTTTATTTCACCCATCCCTAAGATAGTAGCCATAACTACTTTCTTCATCACACAATCAACTACTATGAAAACATTCTTAATTGCTTCTTCGAGGGTCTCAATTATGTGGACGTTTCCTTTTGCTTTCATATCTTTCTCCAAAGCCTTCAATATTTCCTCTATTATTCCATTAATAATATTTTCTAGGGATTGGAGTTTTTTATCCCCTACCTTCTCAAGTAACTTTTTCTCCAAAATTTGCATCCTCTCCTCCTGTCTTTTAAATCTCCCATTCTCATCCTCCTCAGTTTTAATTTCCTCTTTGCTAGTATTCTCAGTCCCATATTGATTTTCCATTACATTTGCTTCCTCCTCGTCTGGAACAATCTCATGTTGTGACTCCTCCCTTTCATCATCATCCTTACCTTCCTTGTTTTCATCCTCTAAATCCTCTTCTTCAATCGAGTCTCCATTGAGACTGTCTCGAATATCTTCAGTTGAGGAATCATTTTCCTCTTCTTTTTTTTTCTCAACACTTTTCGAAGGGCTTTGGGTTCTTTTTTCCTTTGGGATTTGTTCATTTTTCTTCTTATCCTATTCTTTTGACATCACCATAGAAAATATTTTTGACCTTATACCACCCTGGTTTAAACCTTTCATCTCATTATCATCAAGAATAGTTATAGTGTCCACCTCTTCTCCCAAATCACTCAATATCAATCTCCTTCTTTTTTTAGTTCCAAGCTCCATCGAGATATCGTTTATTTTTCAAGAGTGACCACAAGTAAATCCAACCACATGGTAGTATTAGGGCTTTGGGATTTCTTACTGGAATTCTTAGGGCTTTGGGATTTGTTGCTAGAATTTTTAAGCGTCAAGGAGGGGTGGTCTTTGAGAAGCTGAATTTTCACCAAGCCTTGAGGTTTGGGGTTTTCAATCATTTTAAGAACCAAATTTTTGTGCATGGTCCTAGAAATCAAAAATTTACAAATGGCTCTTATGAGGCCCTGATGTAAAGGTGGGTTGGATCCATGAGTAAGACTCAGGCTTAGGGAGGAGAACAGGAAGAAAAACAAGTTAATTTTTTCCTTATGCCTAATGTAGTTGAGAATAGGGAAGTGATAACCATGAATTGACACGAGAGTAAAATATTTAATTACTATAAACAAGACATTGTGATATGGAGGTGGCAACTTAACCCTAGAATATCTGTTTTGAAATCTTTTTGGTTTTTCTTTTCCTTCAATTTTTTTTTTCAAATAATCTTGATACTTACCGTTGTTGACATTTGCAACCTTCGTTTCATAATATGTCAAATCCATCACTTCAGCAATCAACTTAGCATCCACCTTAAACTGAAGCCTTCACAAACTAACTTCTTCATATCTCCAAGCATTAGCAAACTTGTAGCTAAGTCTCTAGTTATAGCCTTCCATAGCAACAAAATATTGAGTGAAACCTGCATGTTCAAAATAACTCCAGAGCTCCTCATTATTGTGAAGCGAGATAAATTTGTGCAACTTGGTGTGCTTTCTAGGGCCTCCCATATTATTATCTGAGCTATGGAAACTTTTGGGAATTAGAAGGAAATAAATCTTGTTAAAAATATGTTAAAAGCTAAAAAACAATTTATTCTATTTTGAAAATATTCATATTAAGAATAATCTAAATCTTAAATTTATTTTTAAAAATATTTTAAAAACTAGAAAGAATTATATTCCATATTTGAAAATATTTTAAACTAATTTATATTTTTATAGATTAGATAAAAAGATTTGGATGACAAAATCACATTTTTGTACTATACTCACAGTTTTCGACATATTTTTGGCTTTGTCATGTTGTAATTTTTTTCAACACTTCTCTCTTTTTAAATACATAATAAGGAAAGTTGTCTTTTTAGTCCCTATGTATTTGAGATTTTTTATGGTTTTTGGACGATCAAATTGGATATTAATCTTTATGGAAACTTTGCAACCACACATATTTTTAGTCTTAATACTTCCTTATTTATTAAAATTGTTTATTATTTTTTAGAATATTTTATATGTTTATAGAACTTAATTAATTAGATGACTTTTATGTCACCAAAATAGTGAAGCCTTGACACCTTTCACTCATTTGGACCCTTTCCTATGAATTTTGGACCTTTTTCAACCTCTTTTTGCCACTTTTCTAAAGCTTGTGCCAAAGTGTTGTAAGGTGTTGTAAAATATTTTCAGACTTCCCTAGGATTTTCATCACTAAATCAACCCTTTCTTATGCTATAATGAACCCTTAATACACATACAAACCTTCTTTTAGTGTGTTTGAGAAGAAAATCCTGACAAACAATAATAATCACATCTTAATACCTAAAAACCAATCAAAATTGCCCAGGTGGACTAGGTCACCACCTTTGGTGACTTAGTCCCATGTGGCATAAAATTCAAAATTAAAACATTATTCTTTTAGGATTTTGTCTCTTAAACCCTAAGGTTGGCTTGTATGGTGTTATATTAGGAAAATTAGGGCATAGATTGTGTAAATAATGGTTTTTCCCCTCATTTTGCACTTCTTCCATCTCATATTTCTCCTATCTCATTCTTCTACTCATCACTCTTCTCAAGAAAGCTATGGTTTAAGTAGTCTAATTGACCAAGATATCTCTCTCAAGAAGCATCCAAAGGATTGAATCCTCCATTGTTGCAACTCAAGATCAATCATCATGGCAAGGTAAAATACATCACTCCTTTTTCTCATCCTTTATTACTTTATTTCATCATTTTGGTTTGATTACTCAAAAGGGGTTTGAGCAAGGAAAACCCACATGCCCTAACAATGAACAAGATTTCCCTCTTACTATGATTTGTAGGTCTTGTGTGCAAATTTGGCAAAGAAACAAGGTGGAAGAATCTTCATCAACTTGCCAAATCTCTTCAAGATTGGAACAAACACTAGTTTAGGCTTGGAAGACATTCATATACATGATACTACATTTTTAAAACTAGATACCTGCAGGAGCAAAAAGTATAGACTGGGAGCTTAAGATTCCACTTTCTAATCTTTAGACATTCAAAAGAGGACTAAGTCACCAGAATTGGTGACCTAGTCACATTGAACCTATTTTTTAGATATTTTGGTAGATCTAGATACCCATTTGGTAAAAACGAGCTTCGATAAAGTTTTCTAGATCTAGGACTAGGTCACCCAAAATGGTGTAAGTTTCCTAGAAGGCTTAAATTTCAGCATCAAAAACATTTCTAGCCCCCAGTCTAGTCTACAAATCATTCCCAAGTGTTCGCCTCTTATATTTCGTCAATTTTTTTTATAGTTTGTTTACATTCTTAGGTCATTTAGTTTAATGTTTGCATATCTCAATGTTTTTTCTAGTATATTTTACATTCCAATAGTTTGCATCCAATAGTTAGTCTATTTCATTAGTTTCTGACATTTACTACATTCCACATACATCACTTTAACCCCCTAACCCCTTTGAATTAACTCACCAAGATTCCTTTAGCATGGAAGATAGTCCTTTCTTCCAACCTTAGCTTCTCGGTGAAAAACCCTAGAAGCTCATTAGGGAATTCTCTTTCCCTAATCGCATTCATTTTTGGTGGTTCATTTTGGTGAACCCGAATTTCCTGCACCCTCTTTTCTGATTTGGATTTCTTTAACATCCTAGGTTTGCATTGTATTTCATTTTTCATTATTTAAATTGCATTCTAGGGTTTCAAAATTTTCATTAGTGAAAAGTGCATATACGTTGCATTTTTGCATCTTAAAATAATAATTTTTTTTGAAATTTTGTATTTTTATCTTATATCTCCATTATACAATACAAAAACTACCTACACCCATCAAAATCTTGAAGAAAACTAAAAAAAGTCGCCAATAGGACTAAGTCACCACCCTAGGCGACCCAGTTCCTTTAGGCCCTTGAAACTGCCATTTACAAAGATGAAAGCCCTCTTTTTAAGATTTTTTTTGTGCCAGTAACTATCTGTATCTATTGATTTATTTTTTTTACATGAATTTCATTTAGTTTAGTCTAAATTATCTCATTTCATGCATTTCTTAGTTTTAATTTTGAATATACTACATTTATTTTTCAGATTGTTGCATAGTGTAATAAGAAAATTACCTTGTTTTCCACCTAAAAAATTGCATTTCAACATTTTATTCTAAGTCATTTCATTGCATTCTCTTTCCCTCCTCTTCATACCATTTTTTATTTTTAAATATGTTTCTTTGATTTGGTTCCAAATGGATTGCATAAATACAACATTCCTTCTTATGAGTTCAATGTAGATTACAATAATTAATTCATTAAAGAACATGTTCATAACCAAACCATTGACATAATTCTTAAAATTGCATTACCCCTTGATGAGGATCTTTATGTTCACAATCATAACAATCATCCTTGTGCTTCTCCCTATACCTCTCCTATTAGTGACAAAGGTATTTTGGTGACAAAAGATTCAAGCATTGAGGGTCTTGATTATTCATCTCCTCATCCCCCTTTTCCAACCACTAAACAACAAAAATTTCTTGACATCACCTTATCTAGTCTCCCTAACCATGACAAAAAAACTTGTCCTTCTTCCAATGTCCCTCCTCAATGAAAAGAGGATAGGTTGGTGTTAGAAGATACACCTCTTACAAGTCATGAGACTATTGACCCTCTCTTTCCTACTGCTCCTACCATTTGGGATAATCTATTTGACAACCATAGTGGTCCTCCTTTTGATGTCTACACCCCTTGTGATGAAGCATTTGATGAACCTCTTTCAAGATCTCATACTAGGGTAGATAGTATGGAACAAGAAAATGAAGCTTTAGAACAACAAGATAGTCAAATATAACCCCCTCCTAATCCCCCCACCATTGTTAATCACATCATTGATCATTCCTCTTCTTGCGACGAAGTCATTTTAGAAGAACCAGATTTTGATACACATAATACCATTTCTCATACACATTACACAAGAAACAATCCAAACCCACCCCAACCAACCTCAAATCCTTTACCTTTACCTAATCCCGTCTTACTTACTGCCCCTCACTTAAATTCAATCCTTAGGGAGTATGACCTTGTTGATCAACTAATAAATACTCTCACAAATATCTCGTTATGAGATCTCATTCAAGTCTCCCCTCACTATCACAACATGAAGAAAAATTCCTTATAACAAGTTCCTATCCTTTCTAATACAGAACCAAATGACATACCATATATTATTCATAGAATTAATACTGATATTGTTTTTCACCAAAGTGAGCTCCCTCCTTTGGATGTGCAAAAACAAAATGAAGCTTTCATAATAATCTCTCAATATGAAAAAAAAGGGATCAAGAGAACTCTTGTAGGTACTGGCTTTACTCTTATTGTGTGTAGTGTGTGCCTTTTGGATAGGCTTTCATTGATAGATCTCATATCAAACATGATTCTCTATCTATTTGAGGATTCAACAACGTCACTAAGAATTCACTCGATAAGATCATTGTACCTCTTACAGCTAGAATGGCCACATTGGACACTAAAATCCATGTTATGCCTCATGAAATTTCATATAATCTTCTCTTAGATAGGTTGTGGATTCATTCAATGAATGGAGTGCCTCCCACTCTTCATCATAATATGAATTACATCTATAACAATAAAGTGTACACACTTGACGTTGACCCTAAACCTAAAAGTTACTTAAACATTGAAAAATCTAAAGAGAATAATTTCAATAGCTTAAGACCAACCACCCAAGTGGAACCCATACAAAAAACAACCCTCAATGATGGTTGGGGTTCCTTATACTCAACCCCTCCCTTACTAGGAGAAACCAAGATCATAAACAAATATTCTACAAAGGGAAACACAGTCTTGCCAACACAAGACTTGACTAATCGTTTGAAAGAATCTACCTCAACTACTTTAGTCAAAGAATCCAACAACAAACCCTCACCCCATCCAAAAGTGCTGAAAAATATCTATGGAAAATTTTATGAGCTCATGAAACAACTTGGATATAGTGGACAAGGTTGTGATGCTAACAAACAAGGTATTTGCAACCCTCTCGAGCCTCCTACACAAACAACACATAATGGTCTTGGTTACTGTCCTTTAATCGAAATCATCAAACCTTCCTTGAACATCAACACTATCCCAAATTACCCTTCTAACCCAACCTTCGAAAGTGATCCTTTGAAACCAAAAAATGACTCTTTGCTTAAATCCAATGTCATCTCCACAGGAGTATACAAAATCTCACAATCTCTAGAGCCTTGTGTATGTATTACATCCTATACTAAGCAATCCTCTTCTTTGTCACAAACCAAAGGAACACCTTCTCCCTTTGATCAAGAGGGAATCTTGTTGAGACTCCTCCAAGACCACTTGATCTCCCTTCCTCCCAAAACTCGAAAGAAATGTCCTAACAAACATTCCTTTTGTGCCTACCACCAAGTTCATGGTCATCACATAATGAGTGTAAGGCCTTGAGTAGAAAAATCCAACATCTTAAGGATTTTGGTGTTCTTTCTTATGTGAGGAACCTCATTCCTCTAATTGATATTGATTTTCACTCTACCTTATATCTCCTCAATACCTTCAACTCACTCTTGTCCCACACTAAGTGGGGGCAAGGGGTTATGAAACCTTTTCCCTCATATTTCACTTGTCATTGTCTCTTTCGGCTAGTCATTAATCTTTCATGAACATATAAGAGCAAGCTTGGGATGTGGACGACATGTCTCAAATTGAATTACATGTGACATAATATTCCCCTTTCATGATGCAGCTTATCAAAAGCATATGACTCACCATAGGGATTTTTGAACAAGCTCTCATGTCCTTTTCCTCTTCTAATTTAACAAAATTTCTCATACTATGGTGTTTAGAAATTCCTTGAAAGTGGAGCATACATCACCACTCAGATTTTATTGTATGATTTTTTAATTTTTTTGTGATTCCCTCTCTTAGAAACATTAGGTACAATGTTTCCCATGATGAGACATTGCACTTGTCCTTTCTTACAAACAAGATGAAACCATTTACACTTTTCCTCTCTTGGAGACATTACACATGATGTTCCTTAAGATGAGACATTCCACAAACAAAGAGAAATCCCTTTGAACAAAATCTTTACAAAAATCATTATCTTTTTTGTCACCTTACCAAGTTATCAGGAGGTATAACTTTGGTATGGTTTGAGTAGGAAGCCCAACTAGCAACATGGCATTCCCCATATCCACCTATGTATGTGTGAGTACATACCAACTGTGTGTATGTTTCTCACCTCTTAGGACAACTCACCCCACATATGACTTGATGTTATGTGGCCCCATAATGAGTGCATATTTTCACCTCTCCTTCTTCTATTCATAGTAATCCTTTTCATTACATGATCATGTATCTCATTTTCCTGTAAATCATTCACCCTTGAATGTGTGTTTCACATTGATATCTTTCTAACTTAGAATACCGAATTCTAGGGCTTAACGACCTTCTTCGTCTTTGTCATTTTGTATCATCTCTATTGGGGCTACTTTAGTGTGAGTTTCAAGCAAGTTCATCCTCTCACTAATGTGGGGGCTAAATGTGTCGCCAAAAAGTGTATCCTTTGACACTTTTCACTCATTTGGACCCTTGCCTATGGATTTTGGACCTTTTTCAACCTCTTTTTACCCCTTTTCTAAGCCTTGTGCCAAAGTGTTGTAAGGTATTGTAGACATGCAAAATTAACATTATTGATTAACATCATATTTGATCAATTTCTTCTTAATTAATTAAATCAAATTAATTAATTAACCTCCTAAAGTCTCTTCATTTAGTTAAATCAAATATATTTAATTAAATGGCTAATATTCATTTTCCTCTCATTTTATTTAAAACAAATCCAAAAATGTAAATCAAAGGTCACACCAACTAATCACTAGCTTAATTAGTTAAATCCCTGATTAATGCTAAGCCTAACCCATGTCCCATCCTCTAGCTTTTTCCACTTGCACAATAAATCATTTATTTTGATTTATTAAAAACCTCTATTTTCCTCACAAAGCATATTCCCAAGGAATATGCTCTCATTAACTCCCCTTATTTTACTTTTTTCTCCAAACAAATTTCCCCCCAAATACTTCAACCACATGCATTTAATGCCATTTTCAAATTTCAAATGGGCACATTGGTCAAAATTTGTACAATCATGGGCCAATCACATTGTGACAAGTGGCTCTTTCCTATTTGTTGGAGATTATTCCCACATTCTTCAAAATTGCCTCTTATCTCTTCAAACTCAACTATAAATTCAAGGCTTCTCTCCTTCAAACAACACAACACAATCTCATGCAAAGTTATTCTCTTCATTTGAGAACTAATTTTGTTCATCATACCATTATATCTCCATCATTTCGCTTGACAAGGATTGGGAAAGGGATCCTTCACATACTCAAGGTTGCACCAATCCAATATGGAATAGGTATGCATTGTGCTTCTTTTATGCTTTCAATTTTCTTCTTTGGTTACTTTATTTATGAGGTGTAATGCATTATTTCATAGGAGCTTTGGTTTATTTGCTTGGTTTTTGAACCTACCATACTAACAAGTGTTGAGGTTTAAGCTATTTGTAGACTTACGATGCTCACAGGTCTTGTAAAATATTTACACACTTTCTAGGCTTTTCATCACTAAATCAACCCTTTCTTATGCTATAATGATCGCTTAATACACATACAAGCCTTATTTTAGTGTGTTTTAGAAGACAATCCCGAAAAACAATAATAATCACATCTTAATCCAAAAAAACTAATCAAAATTGCCCAGGTGGACTAGATCACCACCTTGGGTAAACTAGTCCCATGTGGCATAAAATTCAAAATTAAAAGATAATTCTTTCAAGATTTTATCTCTTAAACCCTAAGGTCGGCCTGTATGGTGTTATTTCAAGAAAATTAGGGTATAGTCTGTATAAATAAGGGTTTTTCCCCTCATTTTGCCCTTCTTCTATCTCATTTTTCTCCTTTCTCATTCTTCTATTCATCAATATTCTCAAGCAAGCTAGGGTTTGAGTATTCTAAGTAACCAAGACATCTCTCTCAAGAAGAATCCGAAGGGTTGAATCCTCCATTGCTTCAACTCAAGATCAATCATCATGGCAATGTAAAATCCATCACTCCTTTGTTTCATTCTTTATTGATTACTCAAAAGGGGTTTGACCAAGTTAAACCCCATGTCCTAAAAATCAACAAGCTTTCCCTCATGTTGTGATTTGCAGGTCTTGTGTCTAGATTTGGCAAAGAACCAAGGTGGAATAATCCTCATCAACTTTCCAAAGCTCTTAAAAGTTGGAAAAACCCTAGTTGAGGCTTGGAAGACACTCACAAACTAGATTCTACAATTTCAAAATTGGATACCTGAAGGAGTAGAAAATGCAGATCAGGAGCTTCAAATTTCCACTTTTTGATCTTCATAAATTTAGAAGAAGACTAAGTCACCAAAAATGGATACCTAGTCCCACTGAACCTATTTTTAAGATATTTTAGTATATCTAGATACCCATTTGGCAGAAACAGGCTTCAATGAAGTTTTCCAGATCTTGGACTAGGTCGCCTAGAATGGCGTAAGTGCCCCAAGAGGCTTAAATTTCAACATCAGTACCATTTCCAGCCTCCAATCAAGTCTACAACTCATCCCTAGGTGCACCTCTTCTATTTCATCCATTTTAGTAATAGTTTGTTTACATTCTTAGGTCATTTAGTTTAATGTTTGCATATTTCAATGTGTTTTGCAACATCTTTTACATTCCAATAATTTGGATGCAATAGTTAGTCTATTTCATTAGTTTTAAGAATTTAGGGCATTCCACACACATCAATTTAATCCCCTAACCCTTTTGAATGAACTCACCAAAAATCCGTTAGCATGAAAGAGAGTCCATTCTTCCAACCTTAGCATCTAGGTGAAAAACCCTAGAAGCTCATTGGCGAATCCTCTTTCCCTAATTGCATTCATTTTTGGTGGTTCAATTTTATAAATTTATAAAATGAAAGGAAAATCTTTTGAAATATCATAAATTAAGTTGGGTAAAATTTAAAACAAGTTTCTAAACTTGTTTGCATTTTACTTGGATGCGAAAAGAAATTAAGATACTTTTGAAAAGATTGAAAAGATTTTCTACAAATCTTAAATCTATTCATTTCTAATGTTCAATTTCCTATAACATACATTATAAGCTATGACATGAATTTCCAATTTTGTGTGGCATGCATTACTAGTGCACCAATAATGGGCCTAAACTGCAATAACATCTGAAAATTACCCACTTAGTCTATCTTTGGATGGTTGTTTATATTGTGTTACAAAGCTTCCATCCTGAATTAGCGAGGTCAAATGTAGGAAAATTTTAAAGGCTTCAACCTTGTGAATTTGAAAATAATATTTGTAATGCTAATGTTTGTTTGCTTATATTAGTTAATGGAAAGAGAGGAAGATCATGTGGTCGGCTATGAGGTTCAAAGGGCTATGTTAAGAAAACCTCTTTCAACTAGAGATAAATTGCATAGGTTAATGCAAGACATGAGGATTGAAATTGATTCCTTAGGTAGAAAAACCATATTTTCAAAATTTAGAAGTGGTTTGTAATAGCGTAGTGTTTTGAGGGAACAATCGTTACATGCATGTTAAAAATGTAGAGTTAGAATTATGTTAGGACATGGTGCCTTGTGATTGAGGAAAGGATTTTAAATAGAAGATATGTACTAATTGGTGCAATATATTATGAGGGATAAATTGGGGAGTAATTTAATATTTTTTAGTAGAGCGAGAGGGGACCCATGTAAGCTTCTTATCTATAAATGTATGTTATTGTTTGGTATTCTTTGAAATGGTGTCACTAAGAATGTTTATTTTTCACCAAGATGAATCAATGAGTTAGCCTAGTGACTCAAAACCTAGCTCTTTGATAGGGTGAGCACCCCATATAACCTCTTTAGGAAACAAATTTTGTTTGAAAAAACTAGTGGCCAAGTCAATCTAGATGGAGAAAATCAATCTTGAGACCTACATAGTGTAATTGAAAAGGTGTTCCTCATATTTGTCTATTTTTATATTATGGATGCCTTCAATTTATATTTATTATGTTATGTGAAGATTGTGAATGTTTCATTTTTGAAACTAAACAACAAACCCATTGCATTAGTTTGGTACCAAAGCAATAAGAAGATCCGTGACAAATGGAAGAACTGTGTGATATATTTCAATACTAGTAGGAAAGAAGATCCAAAACTCAAATTGTGTCTAATGGGTCTGAGTTGTGTGAAGAGTATAACACTTGATGAGTCAATCACGATGGACAATTTCTAGTTGAATGATTGTAAAACATTGAAACTAGTATCAAGTTCATGTGACTTATTAAAGCTTTAATTGGTAACTATTTGGAATTGTCCAAAGCTTGAGTAATAACTAAAATTTTGGTTTTCCAGTTGTTTGCAAAGGATTACTATTAAATGGTGTGGGGAGATCAATCACGTCTACTTGAAATCTTGTCAATGTTGGAAAGTGTTTGGGTAACTTCGATCAAAGATAAATTAATGCTGATGGATGTAATCAGCTTGAGGAGCTTAGTCTTGATAGATTGAGCTATCTAAAAAGACTAATTATTAACTATTGCAAAGATCTGGAATGTCTATTAGAAATTGTCTTGATCTTTTATTGTTATATTTGATTTTGCTTTATTTCATTACTTATATAATTAAAAAAATATAAAATAGAAAAAAATTTAAAACTAAATTTTAATATTGACCAATCATTTTAAATTCTTTTGATTTATATAATTGATAATATAATGAACTAAGCAACTAAATTGAAAACGGAATTCAAAGCCAAGAACCCAAATCATAAAACTAACCATTGACAAGACACATCTATCAGATAAAGGTAATTCAAAAAGAAAAATACCATCTCGAAAGACATAACTCAATGTTCCTATCAACAAAGAGAAATACAGAGAAATTATAGCCATCCATGACATAACTTATTGCAATCTTCTTCTTTTAAGATATTTCGGTGTTTATTTAATTGAAAGGCTTCCCCTTATCACTGGAAGATAATCCTGAAAAAATTCAACTTCCGAGCTCTTCACATGACCCTGAAATTTAGCCAGTCGTAAATTCCTGGGACATTTAAAGAACATTAACATTGTTGTACAAAAAGAAAAGTGGAAGATTATATATATCACAGGAGTTACAATATAAGAGGGGAAGACTTTGCACCTTACGAGTAATTCGTTGTAAATTAAATGATTTCGGACCTACAATGTGGTCAGAGGTTAAGACTCTTTTGCTCCATGTAGTAAGCAGACGGTATCAGTAGAGATGGAGGGGAAGGCGAGGTTTAATGGTGGCCTCCAATGGAATTAATTTGGGCATTGTGAGTCCAAGCCCCTCTGTTATATCAATTACAGTGCCCTCCGGAGCAAACCACTCGAAGGTCTGAAGCAGATGCCCCAATGTATGGGTGACCACAATCAATGCCAAAGACATGCCCGGGCACTTTCTTCTCCCTGAACCAAACGGAATCAATTCAAAGTCCTGCCCTTTCACATCAATCTCTTTGCCCCTGTTGAGAAAACGTTCGGGATCAAATTCCGTGGGGTGCTCCCACACGGCCGCGTCCCGTTGAATTGCCCAAACATTCAGCAAGAGTTGAGTTCCTGCGGGAATATGATATCCCCCTACAGTGCAGGCCTCGCTAGATTCGTGAGGGAGCAAAAGAGGCTCGCTGGAAAAAGCCTGAGAGTTTCTTTCACAATTGCCTGCAAATATTTCAGCTTGTAGATATCTGATTCCTCCATTAATCGATCCCGTCCCACATGGGTGTCGAGTTCTTTATGGGCTTTGCCCAAAATGTTCGGGTGCTTGATCAAAGCTGACAGTGCCCACTGGATGGTCACAGCTGATGTTTCAGTACCTGCATTTATCATGATCTGCAAAACCAAAAGACAAATCTTGTAATTACAAGCTTAAAATGCTTGACTATTGCGATCAACTCTTTTGAGTGTGTTGTGTTCGAGGCATCGGCTCTTGGGGTAGAGATGGGATTTCCACTCCAACAGTCAATGCCATGACCACAACTCATCAGCTACGGGTTAAGGCATTTGACTGTTTGTTTAGAGACCTCCAATATACCTTGACCACAAGACAACTATTATTCAATACAAACTATTATAAGAAGATCTTGAAAAACACTCCAAATTATGTGTGGAAAAAGTGAGACAAGAACATACTAAGGCTGTGGATTTAACCGCAACATCGTTATTGGCACAGTGAATTTCATGGTTGTCTGCTGCAGAGATGAGAACATCTATCAAGTCTCGAGCATGCAGCCCTCTCTTCTCTCGGTGATAGTGGAGCACTTTCTTCATAAACACGTCTCTCTTCTTGTGTAAATTCTTCATGGCAAAAACTATTCCATTCAGATCGATCCACTTGAGAAAAGGCAGGTATTAGCCGATATCAAATGATCCAGCTAGTAAGAAAGTTTCTTCTATCAATTCCTTGAACTGCTGTGCTTCTTTGAAATCCTCCGCACAGAGATCTGGTAAGAATCTTTTGCTGGCGACCATTCGCACTATGGTATTAAATGTGAGATCTGAGAGCCTCGATTTGATGCTCACTGGATTGATCTCTCGCTGCCAACTCTCGAACAGCGAACGGATGAGAGCAGAAATTTCCTCTGTGCGGACGTTCTTGAAGGATTCGATTATGTCTGCAGTAAAGAGCTGGAGCCTGCAAATTTTCTGATGTTTCGCCAGTAGGAGCCATAAGGAGCGAGGCTTAATATTTTGAAGTTATACCCAATATGATCACCTGCACACAGAAGTGGGCGCGAAGCAAAGGCTTTGTCATTTGTTGTAAAGCCTTCTTTTGCGAGGTCTGAAGAGGCGATGACCAAAACTGGACGGAAGCCAACTTGGAGATGCATGATGGGCCCATAGCGCTCTGAAAGAGAAGATATAAATCTGTGAATGGGCTGTTTGCTTCTACTTAGGAGAGGAAGATGGCCGAATATTGGCCACGATGGAGGCTGCGGTGGCTTTCCCTTTGCCTTGTTACTATTTCTACGTTTGACAGAGTCTGCAATTAGCCAAAGTGAAGCCAGTGCTACAGCAAGAACGATAAAGGAAGTTGCTTCCAACGCCATAACTTATCGCCTACCTTCGGCCAAGGCAAGCGTTTGGACTGCTTGTTTTTGCTTCTTATCGAGAGGAATAACAAGTTAGTTCAACGATCTTGTCTAAAACAACAACCAAGACTGAATGAGCTCACCAAGAAGGCCTGCTTGAACTATTCTTATTACAGGAATTGACTCGATAGGAGTTTACATTTTCTCACTAGCTCCATGTTTTTCTTGATTAGATAAGATATTTTTCGATGATAGCACTCACCATCACAGTTTTTGAGACTTTTTATCCTTTGCCGTGTTGTGACCGAGCCACCACATTTAAAAAATATTTATGCATTTTATTACAGAAGCAGTGACAATTTACAAGGATATAATGCACGACAAACGATCAGAATATGTCATCCATGACCTCATAGAATATTAACTTAGCAATGCTTTATTTTTAAATGCGGTAGATGCGAATACGTCATCCATGATCTTATAGAACAGTAACTAGCACTTGCACCTCAATAAGGTGCAATACTTACACCGATAGGCTGAGCCCACATTATTTACGGTCATGAAAAGCAGTGGATGGCGTGAAGGAAGCAGTGATCTATCTCACCTATCCCTCTCTACCTCTCCCTCCCTCCCTGCCCCCTTCTCTCTCCCTCTTGCTCTCTCCTTCCCTCTCTATTTCTCTCTATATCACATATCCCTCTCTACCTATCCCTCTCTCCATCCCACCTATTTCTCTCTCACTCTCTCCTTCCTTCTCTACTTCTCTCCCTCTCTCACTTATTCCTCTCTACCTCTCTCTCCTTCCCCCTCCAATTCTCTATAACTCCCTTATCCCTCTCTACCTCTGTCTCCCTCCTTCTCTCTCTCTCTCACTCTCTCTAGCTCTCTCTTTCCTTCTCTACTTCTTTCTATCCCACCTCTCTCTCCCTCCATATCTCTATCTCACTTATCCCTCTCTACCTCCCTCCATCCCTTTACCCTCCTCTCTATCTCCCTTTCTCTATCCTTCCCTCTCTACTTCTTTACCCTCCTCTCTTTCTGTATCTCACCTATCCCTCTCTACCTCTTCCTCCCTCCCTCCCCCTTTCTCTCTCCCTCTTGCTCTCTCCTTCCCTCTCTATTTCTATCTATATCACATATCCCTTTCTATTTGTCCCTCCCTCCATCCTACCTATTTCTCTCACTCTCTCCTTCCCTCTCTACTTCTCTCCCTCTCTCACTTATTCCTCTCTACCTCTCTCTCCTCCCCCCTCTAATTCTCTATATCTCCCCTATCCCTCTCTACCTCTCCCTCCCTCCCTCTCTCTCTCTCTCACTCTCTTTGGCTCTCTCTTTCCTTCTCTACTTTCTATCCCACCTCTCTCTCCTTCCCTATCTCTATCTCACTTATCCCTCTCTACCTCCCTCTATCCCTTTACCCTCCTCTCTCTCTCTCTCTCTTTCTCTATCCTTCCCTCTCTACTTCTTCTTCAATCTCTCTCTCTCCCTCCTTCCCTCTCTACTTCTTTACCCTCCTCTCCAATTCATTCCAAAAACAATCCTTTCTATATAACTCTAGTTTTTCGTTTTTCTATTTGTTTATTGTTTGGATTTTATAACACAAAAAAAAATTATTATTATTTTTATTGTTTGATTTTTATAACATTCAACAAATTTTATTTTTATGAAAAAATTATTATATTATTTTATTTATATAATTATTTTTTTTAATTTATTATATAAATTATTTTATTTTATTTAGTTTCTAGAACTACTCGAGAATTATTTTGTTTTGTTTTATTTCATTATCAAATTCAAAATTAAGCAATCAAATTACAAAGACTCTTTACAAAAAAAAATGTTTGCTTATCAATATTCAACAAACATTTGTTAGCTATTATTTAGTTGTGTTGTTTGTTAGTTGTTGGTCACCAACAACATTGTAGAGAGTCTTCACCTTTTGTTTTGTGAAGCCTTGTTGTTCTTGTGCATCAGGACTAGTTGAGTTTAGTTGGTACATTTGTAAAGGGTTGGGACCCAATTTAAAAGTCGTTTTTCTTATTTAATAGACCCTTTTCCCATTTTGTCTAATAAGAAACAAACTCAAATTCAACTACATGGTAGTCACAATTGTGCTAATCATGAATTAGTCAAGTTCAACCCTAACAACTATAATATTTAACAATCAAGTAAAATCACCATACATTCAACTTACAAGAATTTTTTTATCTTAAATTATTTTTTAGTTGACCTCTGAATCACTATCATGACTCATCTATCAAGTAGACAAATAATAATTTAAATTATTTTACTCTTAAGACAAACCACTATATAGAATATTTGTATAGTTTAATATGAAGTAGCTTAAGTTCAACCCTAACAACTATAATACTTATCAATCAAGTAAAATCATGATGCATTCAACTTACAAGAATTTGTTGATCTTAACTTGTTTTTTAGTTGACCTCTAAATCACTAGCATGACTCATTTATCAAGTAGACAATTAATAATTTTAATTATTCTACTATGAAGACAAACCACTATATAGAACATTTATATAGTTTAATATAAAGTAGCTTAAAATTATATATATTAATATTTTATAGATAAATAGATTTATATATTAATAACTAGTTATTTTGTTTATTATTTATTAAAAATGATAAATAAATAACAATCTTCATTTATAATAAGGAAAGGAAATCAGAAGATCTTTTGGGGAAAGCAAATTAGTAACTCAATTTGTGAATAACCAATGGCATACGAGGGGGAGGACGTGCGAGCGAGCAGGTGGGAAAATAAAAAATTTGAATCTTTGAACAATGGTGCAATTCATGGAAGTGTAGAATCGAAAGAATCGTATGGGCAATCAAAGCAAGATTCGACCAGAAAGCAAGGTAAGGAAGGTAAGTATGTTCGTGATCCCGACAAAAACATCCTCGTGAACCCGGGAGCGAAAGTTGCTCCTTCTGAGATTCCTTCTCGAAGTACCAATGAACTTTAGTTTGATAATACTAAAAATGTGGTGGCGGCAGCTAGAGGGGAAGGAGCCAAACCTAAACAATGGTCCTCTCTTTTTGGGGTCAAACCAAAAGGAAAATCGACTTTCCCTCCTGTGTGCAATATCTCTGAACTAGCAAAGGGTAAGTTTTCTATTTCTATCTTGGATTCAATCATTGATCATAATATCTTAATAATGGATAGAGTGTTGCTTGGTAAATTTATGGGGCCTAGACCAAATATTGAGGTTGTGAGGATGTTTGTTAAGAAAAAATGGAGAAGTAATGGCCAAGTTCTCATCTCTTTCCTACCTAAGGGTTATTTTAATTTTGAGTTCTCCTTTAAGGAGGATATTGAGGCTATGAGGAGTGGAGGTCCTTGGATCATTAGCAAGTTCTTCTTAGCCCTAAAGAAATGGTCCACTAATCTAGATCTTTCAGACTCTATTTTTGAAACTATCCTTGTATGGGTGAGACTTCCTAGGCTTCCTATGGAATATTGGAATGTGGATATTTTTAGTAGTCTAGCTAGCTCTTTTGGGGAGCTCCTGTATATTAACTCAATGATGACACCTAGGAGATGATTGGTTTTTTCTAGAATATGTGTGGGTGTTTCCCAGAATGCGGATATTTCGTCGAAGATTGAATTCCAATCTAAGTTGGGTAAATGGGTTCAAGCTATTGAGTTTGAAACGATCCATTTTGTGTGTTTCAAGTGTAGGAAATCGAGTCTTTGGGCTAAGAATTGCTCACTTAATGACAACAAGCCAAAGGATAAGCCCCAACCTAAATCAAAGTCATTATGGAAAAAGAAGAGTGATGGGGGAGAGAAAATAAATAAAGAAAAGTAGTTTGAAGATAATGAAACCAACAAGAGGGTGGTGGTCAAGATTACCTCCAAGAACAACGAGGTGGAAGGCACTCATGCAGATCTAGAATATAATATGGCAGAAACCAACCAACGAGAAGCAAAAGATAAAGGGAAGAAAAGTATTGATGGATTCCTGTAGAATGGAGAGGGAGACCTAGAGTGTCTAATGCCTTGGGATAGCAATCATGAGAAAATTGGCTTGGGGAAGGACATTGTTGAGTTTGGTCTTGATGAAATCCCTTCACAAGGGTTTAATATGCCGATCAAGGATGGAAATTTTAGGCTGGAGATTGGGATCCCTATTTTATCTCTAGCCTCTTCTGGAAGGGACGAATCAACCCTGATTCTTGAGTTTGTTGATTCATTGGAGAAGGTGAATGAATATTTTGTGGATTCGAGTCAGAATGTAGAGTGTATAAATGTGAACCTATCTCAAAATAGTAATAGTATTATAGATACTCTTCCCTTAGACCACAAAGGGTATTACATGAAAGATTAGGAGTCTGGGAAGGAGGAAGAGAGTCTGGAAGAAACTGATAGAGAGGATTTAAGCTCTAATAATAAGAAGAGGAACAAGAAAAACCAACAAATGAGTACTCCGAAAGGGATCTCAATGAGAACTAGAGAAAAGGTAGATTGTGGAGCCATAAAGAATAGTCAAGGGAGAAGATCTGCTCATTGGTATAAGGAGAATGATAGCATGCAGGATATTGCCGATGGTTATCAGAAGACCATTTCCAAAATTTGCAATCTCACTCTATGTAAGAAATGAAGATCATGTCATGGAATATTCGAAGGATGAATAGCCTCCATAAGAGGGATATGTTGCATAATTTTGTTAGAGATCATAAACCTGATATTTTATTTATTTCAAGAATCTAAAATTCCTAAAGAAAAAGTGGAAAAGATTAAGTTATTTAAGTTATATGGTTTTCAGGGGAACAGTTGAGAAGGGGCCTTTGGAGGTACTGACACTTTTTGGAATCTTAATCTTATTAAAGGTGAACCATTGTTTGAAAGTGCAAACCATGTGGCCACTAGATTTACTCATATTAGAGAAAATTCAGTTGGATCATGTCTAACATCTATGCCCCTAATGGAAGGGAGCCAAAAATATTTTTTGGTGAAACATGACAACCTTTCACTATAAATACATTAATGAGACCTAGGGGGTTATGGGAGATTGTAATACTCTACTACAGGATAATGAAAAGTTAGGAGGATCCTAGATCAATATGGAAATCAAAATGGACCTTTTGGATTTCATCAACAATCAAGCGTTGATAGGTTTAGAGCTGCAAGGAGCTTCCTTTCCTTGGTCTAATCGTAGAGTGGGTAAGGAGTTGATTCAAGTTATATTAGATAGAACCTTAATTTATGGTCAGTGGTTTCTTAAGTATTTTTGCTCTTTAAAAGCCCTTTCAAGGGTGGGCTCTAATCATTTTCCTATTAGCTCAATGGCAGATCCTATTGTGGCTAAAAGAAATATCCCTTTTAGATTTGAACATATGTGGCTGCACCATCCCAAGCTTCGTAATGAGGTTAGGAAATGGTCAAATATTTTTGTTTCAGGGACTGCTATGTTTAGGGTTGCTTAAAAACTAAGAGAAGTAAAAAATAGGATTATAATGTGGAATAAAGATTCTTTTGGGAATATATTTAGAAGAAAAGATGAGCTAAAGTCGGATCTAAAGAAGATCCGGGAGAAGATCCAACAAGAGGGATGCAACATGGAGACTAGAAGGAAAGAAAATGGGCTTGTTGTGGAGATGCAGGACATCATAGCTAAAGAGGAAGACTTTTGAAGATAAAGATCTAGGGTTCAGTGGCTCTCAGCTGGGGATAAAATTACTAGATATTTCCGTATGTCTGCCCTAAAACACTATGCTGTGAATAGGATAACTTATATTGAGGAAAATGGAGTTTATTTTAAGAAGGAAGAGGACATCAAGAGACAAGCTATTTAGTAGTTTAGTAATCTCCTTTCAGCTAATGATGGGGTTAATCAAAATTTGTAGGAATCTCTTTCAATAGCTATCCCTAGTCTACTTAAGGAGGAGGACAACAAAATTCTCTATGTCATCCCATTGAAGGAAGAAATTAAGAAAGCTACTTTTTATTTTCAAGGTGATAAAGCCCCTGGACCTAATGGCTTTCCAATGTTCTTTTTTCAATGGTTCTGGGAGATTGTTGAAGAGGATGTGGTGAATGTGGTAAAGGAATTCTTTGGATCAAGATTCATCCTAAAGGAACTCAAATCTACCTTCCTAGTTTTGATCCCTAAACATCCTCGTACCATGGATTTTGATGCTTTTAGGCCCATAAGCCTTCATAATTCTTTCTATAAAATTATTTCAAAAGTCTCGACTTCCAGACTTTTAACTATCCTACCTTCCTTAATTTCCCCTCAGAAAAATGGCTTTGTTCCTGGAAGGCGAATTTTGGATTTGATTATAATAGTGCATGAAAAAATTCATTCTCTCTTTGTTTCTAAGACTGAAGACCTTCTCTTGAAGCTTCATATTTCTAAAGCCTATGACTAGGCTAATTGGTTGTTTTTATTCAAGATAATGGTGGTGTTTGGCTTAAGAAAAAGAGTCATTCAAATGGTTTTCCAACTCATCTCTTCTGCTACCATAGCCATTTTGGTAAATGGGTCCCCTTCACATTTTTTTAAGAATTCCCGAGGTTTAAGACAAGTCGACCACATTTCCCCTATTTTGTTTACTATAATGTTTGAGTGCCTTGGGAGGAACCTCAATAGACTGGTTGATCATGGAGCCCTAAAGGGTTTACGCCCTTCGTCTAGCAACCTGGTTAGCTCTCATCAATAGTTTGTTGATGAAACCATTTTGATGGATAGATCAGCAATGACTGAAGCTAGAACTCTTAAAAATGTTTTGGACAACTATGAAGGAGCTTCTAGTGAAAATATTAATATTCAAAAAAATTCTTTATTTTTCTTCAATACTCCGATTAGAAGACAAAATAGAATAGCTAATATTTTTTGCTATAGAGTGGATGTTCTTCCTCCAATATATATGGGCTTGCCCTTGGGCCTTAAGCCCTCTAACTCTTTCTAGAATTCCTTGGTGGACAGATTCAACCAAAAGTTGGCGGGATGGAAAGGAGCTCTTCTTAGTAAAGCTAGTAAGATTCAGCTCCTCAAGGCCACACTTCAGAACCTCTTGATCTATGCTCTTAGCCTTTTTAATATTCCTCTTAAATATGCGGAAGCTATTGAAAAAATCCAAAAATGATTTCTTTGGTCTGGAGTTGAAGAAAGGCGATGTATGCCCCTCATTGAATGGGACATGGTTTATAGACTAAAGAAGCTAGGGGGATCGAGCTTCAAAAAAATCAGAACTATGAATAAAGCTCTCCTTGCTAAATAGATTTGGAGAATTTTCTCCTCAATTGAAGAATGCAAGAAAATCTTAAAAATAAAATATTTGGCTAACATTGGCTCTCTAAATTCTTTGTTGGAATCTCAAAGTCTACCCTGTGCATCGGCTCTATGGAATGATATCTTAAAAGGGAGTAAAATCCTCCACTTGGGAGTGGGATGAATCATAAGAAATGGGAATCTGTGAGGTTCTGGGAGGATAGATGGATCTTGAAGGAACCTTTGGCTTCTTTTGACAGTTTCAAGCAATGGGTGGACATTTGTAAGGCTACTTTCGGAATCTTAGTTAAAGACTACTAGAGGAATGGGTGTTGGGTGAATCTTTGTTAGATCAATATGGATATTTCCCTTATCCAGTCTTCCCTTATGGATTTCATAATGGACTTGAACTATCAGGAGGACATCATGGTTTGGATGGCTAGTTCGTTGGGAAAGTTCTTTGTTTCTTCCGTTGGACCTCTTTGTTGTCCTTTTCTCCTACCCCTCCCCCATTTTCGGCAAGAGCTTGGTTAAGCTACTTGACCCCTAAGGTTAATATTTTCTTCTAGATCCCTCTTCAGAACAAGGTGCTTACGGTGAACAACCTTTGTAAGAGGGGTTTTTAGATCCCCAACCACTGCTACCTCTGTTCTGTAAGTGTGCAATAGAAAAAACTAATCATTTCTTTATTCACTGTCCTTTTGTGAATTCTATCTTGGAAAGTTTCTACTCTTTATGGAGTATCTCCTAGGTGTCACATGGTACTATTAAAGATCAATTTACTCAGTGGATGGTGCCTTCCTCTAACCCAAATATTCGTAAGTTGTGGTCTTTAACTTTCCCTTATATTTCTTGGGGAGTTTGGAAGGATAGAAACAACAAAGTTTTCAGGGATAAGGAAACTACAAAGAAAATTGTGTTTCAAAAAAATTTTACTCATTGGGGAAAACTTTAATTTGTCTCCTTATCATGAGGTGTTAACGAAATCTATCATTTGTTCAGCTTATTATTCTGAAATGGAAAAAGTTTGGGAGATTAAAGGAGATTTTTCCATTGCTTCTAAACCAACTAAAAATTATCGTGATATTGTCTTATGGTATCACCGTCCTAGGGGTTGGATTAAAGCCAATTTTGATGGGGCAACGAAAGGGAATATAGGAATGGCAGGGAGTGCGGGTGCGTTACGTGACGATAAAGGAATGCTCATTGTTGTGGTTGATTTCTCTTTGGGGAAACAAACCAATAATCTAGATGAAGCTATAGGAGCCTATCAGGTCATTATTTTGGCTAAAAGTTGGAACTTTAAAAATATTTGGATAGAGGGCAACTCTAAGAGTATCATTGATTGCCTCCTTGGTTTTTCCCCCCCATCTTGGAATATTAAGTACTAGATTGATGAAGATAGGGCCACTTTATCTAATTTTGAGAGAGTTAAAATTTCCCATATCTATATGGAAGGAAATGGTGTGGTAGAATTCTTTGCCATTGATGGAACAAGACATAATAGAAAGGTGATGTGGCAGAATTACAAAGATTTTCTTGCTAACGTCAGAGCCATAATCAACTGTGATTGCACTCATGGGAGAGAAGTTGCATTTAAAGATGATTAAAGAGAAAGGTGCCAAGTACCGAGATATCATAAGATTTGCTGGCAGAATCATAATGAATATGACAGATGGGTTGAGCTTGCATTTTTTGTGTGTGCTTTGGTTTGGTTGTGATCTCATTTGTTTATATTTTCTTTGTGTGGGCCTTTAGAGCAAGAGATTGACGACAATGGGAGGAAGCAGGAAAAGATTTAAGCCTATTGCGTGTACAAAAAATAAAGACAATTACAAGATTTGGAAGAAAATTGAGAAGGGAGAGCTACAACTATTCATTGAAAGACTTCATGGGCTAGACCTCAGAGGTATTGATTAGTTTGAAAAAAATTGGAATAAAGGAGACATCATCATCTTTTGGAAGGAAGGTGTTGGTGGATGAGGCACTTATTGGAGAAGTTATTGGTCTCTCAGTTGATGGTGTGAAATTTTACCATGATAGGAAATATTCGGATGAAGTTGTTATCAATTTTCCAAAGATGGAGGAGGAGAAAAAGAGACTTGTTAAAGTCTCTAATAGCTATTTCGAGTCGAGCAAGATTAAGAAAATTTGGAGGGAGGTGCTCAGATTCCTAATGGAATACATTATGCTGGATGGGAGATTTACCAAAGTAAATGGTTATCATTTCATTTTACTCAACCACTTTAGATATAAGGTTAGGGTTTCTTTCCCCTACTACCTGTTATTCTCTTTGAACAATAGAATTGAGGAGAATAGGAAAAATATTGATAAAAATTTGATCCTGCATGTTGGACTTATTTGGCTCATTTATGAGCACTTCAAAAATATGTCGGTTGTCTCTAACCCCATCTCTTCCTCGGCCTCAGAGCATTACGACACTGAGTCTAGCTCACATGAGGATATCAGGGGTTTAGACCCGAACTAGGTGGAAGAGATTACTCCTCCTCCTAGTAAAGAAAGGAAGAATACCCCTTCTGCTAAGCCCTCAAACAAAAAATATTATCCTTAGAAAATTGTTCTTGAAGTGTTTGTGTCAAAGGACAAAATAAGGGATTATCCCCTTATGGATAAGCTGGTAGCCTACTCAGAGGATTCTTCGGATGATGACATTGCAAAACCTTCTAGGAAGGAGATCTCCTCTGCCTCTTTCCAGTCTATTGTCAGAGAGGATAGGCCTAGCCCTTATGTGGACCTAGATCCTTATGAGCTTGCTTTTGAACCAGATATAGACATTTAAATGGCCATATAATTTCTCTAGCTAGAAAGGGAGTGATTGATAATTTCAAAATTCTAAAGTGGGTCTTTCATGAAATTAAGGACCTAAATCTTAAAACCAAAGCTATCAGAAGTAAAGTGGAAATTATGGAAGCCAAAGTGGAGGAGCAAAACTTGGCTGAGGCTTTGTGGACAACAGACAAGAAGATGGCCATGGCTAACTACCTCTAGAAAGAGGTAGATTTCACTAAAACCTTAAGAAAGATGGGGAGAACCTTGGAAAAGAGATTGAGAAGATCAGGGAAGCTCTGAAAGCCACGATAGAACACAACCATGAAATTGTTAAAAATAACTCTACTTTCATGAGAGCTTTTGTGGAAAAAATGGACAACACTTAGCAGGGTCTTCTGATTGTGGATCTGGATGCTGAGAAGAGCAAAAACAAAGTAGCGGATTTGGGCCCTTCAAAGAGAACAACAACCAGCATGAAGAAAAGATAGGATGGGACGGCTCTAGAGACCCAGGATCTGAAGATGGTGGCCCAGGGTTTCGACATCCTAGAAATGGAAGTGGTAGAGACCTTAAAGTCTCTAGGTTAGGTTTGGTTGTGTTTCTGTTGTCGTTGGTTTTTTGCTATCCTTTAGCTAGGTTTTGCTGGTGGCTACTGTTCTTTTCTGTTTATCTTTGGTGTGCAACCTGTCTTTTCCTGGACTTACATATGATATAAAATTTGTGGTTTCGGGTCCCTGTAAAACCTATTTTTTCCTCTATAAAAAACAATATTCATTTATAGAATTTAGATAAAAGTTGTTTTACTTGCCTAATAATTTATTTTTTAGTTTTTATTTTTAAAGTGTAGGAATCAAAATCAAAATCAAAATCAAGTAGTGACCAGTGATGCTGGCATGACACACTCTCTGATACCACAGGGATAGTGGGGAGACTAGACCTTGTGAAGTCTTGCCTACAATAGGATGCTTTAAGCAATTGAGCTAGGCCCACTATCCCATTGCCCAATAATTATTTTACTTTATATATTATTTAATAACTATTTCATTATACCCGTAAATTTTTTTAAAAATTAGTCTATTGAAATTTTTTTTCATTATTTTATTCTTTTAAACATATATTTGTTGTGTTTGAATTTTCTTTAATATATATTATTTTTCATTGTAAAACATATTTTCTAAAATACAAATTTATATAGTATTTTAATATTAATATTACCATAATAAAAATATTATAAAATATAAAAATAAAATTATTGATACTATAGTATATATAATACTTATCCCAATCTTGATAGTGTAAGATCCCAATATTACTTATGTCATTTAGTATACAAAGATGCAATTGGAATTTCCATCCCTAATAGAGTAGCTGTGTAAGTTTATCAACGCCATTGTAGTTTTTTCCTTTATTATCTATCTATATATTTCACTTTCTTCTTCTATCGATTCCATCCCTGACCCTCTATTGTGCTTATGCTTATTTTAAATGGAACATTTTTCCATTGGTTGCAGATACTATAAATGCGTACAATCCTGATATTTACAATCCTGATATTTTCATGGCATAGTGCGAGTCATGTAAAAATCGGTTGGTATTTTTACCTTAAAAAGGATTAGTTTCAACAAAATTTTAATTAGCCGATAAGCTATTTTCTTTGAAGTTTTTGTCGAGATTTTTCATCAGCCCAACCATGAATTGGACTTTTCGGTGCCAAAGATGTCTCAATCATTTCAGTGCCAGAGATGGCTCATCCGGTGGTATCTTGACCAAGTTTTTTTGTGGCGATTTCGAGGTTGGAAATTAGGTGGGTTAGCAGTGGTGGAGCTAGTGTCCTCGATATGCGGAAGCTGAATGGCAAGTGTTTTTTCGTGGTTGTGTTAATGCATTCTGTTGTTGTTGTACAATTGGGGTGGACAAAGTAAATGTGGGTGAATGAAGTAAATGCAATATTGAGTGTTGCAGTGTGGGAAAGTATACTTTGATTAAGTTGTATTGTCAAAATAGGAATTGTTGTGTTGGTTTCATAGTAGATTGGATGGTTTTAAAATTGTTGTTCTCCAAAATATTTAAGTCATTTTACATGGGTGTTTTGCATTAATTATTTATTTATTATTTATGTTAAAACTGTTGTTCTCTAGAATCTGTAAGTTGTTTTACATGGGTTTTGCAATGTGGGAAAGTATAGTGTGAAATGTACCATAAAATATATTGATTAATTTGTATTGTCGAAAGAGTAATTGTGGTGTTGGTTTGATAAAAGACTATTCTAAAAATCATCGGTGTTGGTTTTGTGGTTTGTTTCATAGGAGTCTATTATAGAAATTGATAGCTTCGACTCTATTTTATAGTATATTGGAGGGTTTTAAAACTGTTTTTCTGCATAATCTGTAAGTCGTTTTACATGGGCGTTTTGCATAATGATTTATTTATTTTTTATGTTAAAACTGTTATTTTCCATAATTTGTAAGTTGTTTTACATAGGTTTTTGGTGTTATGGTTCTCTATGGATGGATAAATTGCAGTTAAATCATCTTTCTTTTGTCAAAAAATATGGTTAGGGTTAGTAATTTTTTTGTCCCTCGTTTATTGTTTGTAGTTATCTCTATGCATCTTTGGCCTTATACCCATTACCATAGGAGCAATTGTAGCTAAATCTTGTTTCTTTTGTCAAAAAATATTGTTAGGGTTATTAGTTTTATCGCCGTTCATTTATTGTTTTAGTTATCCTTGTTCATATTTTCTGTTACACCCATTAACATAGGACCAATTACAGATTAACATAGGAGTGATTCCATATATATATATATGCAAAGGGTTAGTATGAAAGTAGAAACATGTATGAGATAAAATTAGTTTGGAGGGTGTTAAGAGTTATTCTTTCTAATATCTCTTTTATCTGTTCAATTTATTTGTTTGAAGTTTGCAACAGGATTTTCATCAGGCGAGCCGTGAATAGAATTTTTTGTGGAATAGATTTTTTATAATTTCTCTATTTGTATAGAATATTTAGTGCCAAACAATGTAGCTCAAATTTTATTAATTAAGTTTGTGGCATTATAGGCATTTTGTATAGGTTATTACTACTTCTTTTACGAGTTCTATTTAATGTGGGCTTGGTGTCAAAGAATGTAGCTCAAATTTTGAATTGGCAATCCAACTCTTGCGCAAACTACTTGTCTTGTATGAATATGTTTAGTGTGGGTTTTTGAACATTTTTTATTTACCTATGATTCTTAAGTGTTTATCTAATAGTTGTTTTACAATTTCCCTATTTTGTCTATAATATCTAGTGGAAAATTATGTAGCTTGAATTTTGAATTGAGAAGCCAACTATTACATAGAATTTTTTATTACACCTTGTCTAGATAGTGATAGAATTTCAGGTAAGTAGGAATATGTTGCAAACTCAAATCTATACATGCATTTAACTTGAACTGGGTTCTTCAGTTTGAATATTATTTTTAAGTAATTTGACATACATGGATGTCCATATCTAAACTATTTTGGTCAAGGGAAATTGGAAAAAACCTATTAGAAAAATAATTAACAATCACAGGAAAATGATAGAAGTTGGAAAACCCATATTAAATAGAACTTTTAAATATGTAGAAGAGAATAGGCAAACTATGATAATGAATAGTTTGTTATGGGGAAGTTCAAACAATTGAGATAAAAAGAATATCACGAAACATATTGGTAAAAGACAAAAAGTGAAATTCGAAAAGAGCTATTAGGAAAACACTTAAGAGTTATAGGAAAATGACAGATCTTCTAAAACCCACATTAAATAGAACTTAAAAATATGGAGAATAAAAGAGGCAAACTATAATAATGAATTGTTTGTTATGGGGAACTAAAAATAAGAATATCATCAAGAATAGTTTAGTGTGGGGAAGTTGAAATAAATGAGGAAGAAAGAATATAATGAAACATTGATGCAAAATCAAGGAGGATTAAGCTTGAGGAGACCTTATAAACTACGAATCAACCATTGGTCTACTTCCTAGACACCCAATTGTGTAATTTCCAATACTTAGCATTCTAATCCTAGTAGGTCTCCTAAGAGACATAATTTGGCATATTTTTTAGATAAGGTCATCTCTCACAGAGATCCAGACCCTTTTAAATACCCATTTTCCAATACATTAACATATCTCAAACAAGGTTTAGGTTTTTTTGGAGCAAAGAGCTCAAATCAAGATTGCTATGTTGTGGAATAGGCCTTTTAGGGCACTTTTACAAAGGAAGTATGTCAAATACTTCTCCCAGACCTCCAAAATCATCACCTACACCATGATCCTATTAAAAATAGATAGAATCTATAGGTTTTATCAACCTTTCCCTCCTTCAACTTGTTGTCCTACTTCTTAGCTACCTAACTAGCCTAACACATAAAGATGTTAGGCTAGATTCATGACAAAACCTCCCAAAAACTTCATCCCCTACTACCTCAACCTACAAGACTCAGAAAAAACTTCTACTAACACCATTCCACCATTCCTAGCTATCATACATCAGTGGAATGACTCTAACACTAACATTTTCCCACAAAACCCTTAGAAGGTAGGGTTTCCAAGCAGTAGACAACAAAAGCAGCCAAACTAATACAAAACACGATGAAAAGAGCTTACAAATGATCCAAAAGAAAGTTAATACCAGAAACCAACACTTCACATGAATTTTAGAACATGACAGTACTGTACGAGTTGTATAGAGAAGCAATAATAGAGATTTTGCACTAAAAATTAGGAATCAGAGCTTCCTTCTTCACTTTTTGTCTTTTCAAGGTCCCTAACATGGATACATGACATGAAAATACTAACTCAACAATTAAAAAGGCTAGATCGAAGAAATGATTGGCCACCAACCAAACATACATAAGTGACAAGTTGCAAAAAGTATTTTTTTACAACTTTCACCCAAATCTTGCATAAACGCCTAAACTGAATCCAAGATGAATCTATAATGTCACATATGTCTCATTCAACCTTATTCCAATGATTACAATATCATGACTTAAAAATATAACTCTAACACCTATTATGCATCCTAAGCCTAAAATAATAGGGGTTCCCAACAACATACAACTGGGGTAAAATGATTTCAATCTCCTAATGAAATGAGCTCATGAAAAGAGACTCCATGCTTCTTCACATCTTCCTCTAATATCCAAGTATCATCCTCATTGGGTAATCCATTCCACTTGACCAAATATTCATTTTATACCTTGTGTCTAGTTCTATTGGCCTCTCTTGTGTCCAAAATTGCTTCAAGCTTCATTGGTTTGTTAGGTGGTAGGTATTTAACCCATTCAACATCTTCAACTCTTGTAGCATCTACTTCTTCACCTACAATCACAATTTTCTTGAAAGGATAAAGGTCAACAACATTGAAAATAGGAGAGATAGCCACTCCAAGAGGGAGTTCTATCTCATAAGAATTTTGACCATACTTGTGGACCACCTTGCAAGGTCCAATATTTTACATAATTAGCTTCGTGTATTTACCCTTGGGTAACCTTTCTTTCCCTAGGTGAACATGCACTAAGTCTCCTACCTTGAATTGAGCATCTCTTTTTCTCAAATTTTCCTTCACTGTATACTTCTCCACACTCTTTCTCAAGTTCTCTTTGACTTGTTCATGGATATCTTTCATAGCAATGGCAAAGTTTTCTCCTATTGCAATCCTCTTCTCCATGTGTCTTAGGTCTCTATGTTCACAAATACCTCTTGGAATCATCCCATAGACCACTTAAAAATGGATTCTTCCTATAATTCTATTTATGGAGTCCTTGTATGCATATTCTGCTTGAGGAAGTACAATGTCCCATGTTGCACCATGCTCCTTCATTAGAAATCACAATAAGTTCCCAAGAGACCTATTAACAACCTCATTTTGGCCATTGGTTTGTGGATAGGATGTTGAACTGAATTGTAGATTGGTACCCAACATTTTCCACAAGGTCCTCCAAAACTAACCAATACACTTCACATCTCTATCAGACACAATGGTTAGAGGAAAACCATGAATCCTTAAAATCTCCTTAAAGAACAAACTAGCTATGTGAGATTCATCATTTGTTCTCCTACAAGCAATAAAGTGAGCCATCTTGCTAAATGTATCTACAACAACATAAATGCTATCATACCCTCTTTGTGTCTTAAGAAGACCTAAAACAAACTCCATGTTGATTGACTCCGATTAGCAGTTAAGAATTGGCAAAGTCTAGTAAAGTCTTGCATTAGAGCTTGTTCATTTGGCTCTTTGACACACCACACAACTCTCCACAAGTTTTTTAACATATAAATGCATTCTACGCCAAAAATAAAACCTCTTGACCTACTCCAATGTTTTGTCATAACCAAAATATCCACTCATGTTGCCACTGTGCTTTTCTCTGATCAAATTTTCTCTCATGGAGCATTTGGGTACACACAAATGAGCACCTTTGAACAAAATATCATTTTTCAATACAAAATCTGCATACTCACTATGAAAATTGTTTTTAAACTGACTGAAAATAATATATGCATCTTTAAAATCATCATCATGCTCATACATACCTTCTAGAGATTCTTTTCCAAAACTTTGAAGTTGTACCTCTTGCAAGATCATAGACCACCTGCTCAAAGCATCAGGAACCTTGTTTTCTTGTCCCTTCTTATGCTTGATTAAAAAATTATAGGACTGTAAGTATTCCATCCACTTCATGTTCCTTTGATTCAATTTGTCTTAGGTGTTCAAGTAACTTAATGCATGGTTGTCACTAACCACAACAAACTCCTTGGGTAAGAGATAGTGTCTCCATTTCTTCAGAGACTTAACCATAGTATAAATTTCAAGATCATATGTGAAGTATTTTCTTTTTTCCTCATTGATTTTCTCACTGAAAAATGTCAGTGGCCTCCATTCTTGGATCAAAACAACACCTATGACATAACCGCTTGCATCACATTCTATTTTAAATACCTTGTTAAAATCAACAAGTGTAAGAATAGGTTGCTTCACCACTCTAGTTTGCAAGTATTCAAAGCTTCTATCAGCCTCATAAGTCCACTGAAACTAACTTTTCTTCTCGTACCCTTAATGGTATCAATAATTGGTGCACAAATATGGCTGAAATTATTGATGAATTTCCTATAGAAACTAGCCAAACCATGAAAGATTCTTACCTTTGTTGCTCCTTTAGGAGTTGGCCAACTAAGTATGACTTCAACCTTTCTGGGATCCATCTTCAAAAATCCAAGGTAGAAAAGCTCCTTCTTCGTAAACTCACACTTCTTAAGATTGATCATTAGCTTTTCCTCATTCAACTTCTTCAACACCATATTCAAGTGCTACAAATTTTCCTCCATTGTTCTACAATATGTACAAGGATATCATCCAAGTACACTACCAAAAATTTTCCTATTAAATTCTTTAGGAGCTTGTTCATTAGTCTCTTGAATGTGCTTGGGGCATTAGATAACCCAAATGGCGACACTAGCCATTCCTACAAACCCTCACTAGTCTTGAAGGCAGTCTTCCACTCATCTCCTTCCCTTATTCTAATCTGATGGTACCCACTTTTTAGCTCAATTTTTGAAAACTAACAAGCTCCCGATAATCTATCCATCAAGTCATCCATCTGGGGTATAGGGAACCTATATCTAATAGTGATCTAATTTATAGCCCTAGAATTAGTGAAAAGTATCCAATCTCCATCTTTATTACGTGCCAAGATAGTAGGCACATCACAAGGGATCAAGCTCTCCTTGATTAGCACCTTATCCAATAGCTCTTAAATTTTATTCTTGATCTCCTCATTCTGTCCAAGGGTCATCTTGTATGTTGCCTTGTTTGGTAGACTTGCCATTGGTATGAGATCTATGTTGTAGCTCACATCTCTAATAGGTTGCAAATAATTTGGCAACTCCTTCACCACTATGTCTTCATACTTGTCTAACAAGACCTGCACCTCTTTTCCAGATGTTGCTGCATTTGAGATAGGCTTACCAACTATGCCATAACAAATGTTCTCCTCTTCCAAATCTTTCAAGAACTCCTTTTCCTTCAATATCATCACACTTGGTCCTTTATGAACAACACCATTATCTTCTTGTAGAGGTGTAATAGTGTATTAAACTCCATCCTTCTCAATCACATACACATTTTTGTATCCATCATGCTTAGCCTTTCTGTCAAATTTCTAAGGCCTTCCAAGGAGTAGGTGGCACACATCAATTGGGACAACATCACAAAGGATTTTATCCTTGTAAGAACCTATGTTAAACTCCACACAAACCTGATCATTAAAAAACACTTGCTTCCCTTTGCTAAGCCATGAAATCTTATAAGGATTTGGGTGAGTATTTCTCTTCATCTTGAGCTTTTCCACCATTTCCAATGACACTATGTTATTTGTTGAACCGAAATCCACTATTACCTTGCATAATTTTCCCTAAGATTTGCATGTTTTCTAAAACAAAGCCTTTATTTGAGGGGTTTCCTTTCTGGTTGGTACCTTGAGTAATTCCTTTCTGATCATTAAAATCTCTCTTACCTTTGGTGTAGCTTCAATGGATGGTGAGTTTACACTTTCAACATCTTCCTCTTGCACTAGTTGTGCTCTTCTTTCTCCACCATGAGAACATGCATTTTTTTTATTAGGACACTTCCATGCAGGATGTCAATACTAATTGCAACTATAGCTCCATCCAGAGAAGGTATTAGACCCTCTTCCTTGGTCATTGAACCTGCCTTTTCTATTTGGTCTTCTCCTTCTAAAACTTCCCCTTGATTCACCATTTGTTTCCTTATTTTCACTTTGTTCTCCTTGGTCTCTTTGTTCTCCTCTTCCATTAGAGATTCCTCATCCCATAAAGTTCATTGCTCTACCTCTTGACTATTTTTCTTGTCTCCTTTTTATCTTGTTGTCTACCTTAGTGGCCATTTGAAAGTACTCCTCTACTGTCCTAGGCGTAGTGAGACTTATCTCATCTTGAATATTGAATCTCAGACCGTTCAAGTACCTTGCTAATTTATAGATTTCATTCTTAAAATGTTCAAACCTTATAGTCAGCTTGTGAAACTCCTCAGTATATGCTGCCACATCTAAATTTTTTTGTCTCAAGTTTTGTAGTTTCCTAAACACTTCAATCTCATTATTTTTTGGTAAGAATTGGCAATTCACTTTAGCCACCATATTATCCCATGAAAAAATATTTTTCTTACCATTCTTTACCCTCTCCTCTTGAATGTAATTCCACCATGTCAATGCTAGTCCCTTCAATTTGGTTTTGGAAAACTTGACCTTCCTATCCTCTTCCACCTCTTTGTATTCAAAATAGTTGTCTAAGGCATCTATCCATTAAATAACCTCTTCACCACTCATCTTACCACCATAAATTGGTAGATCCATTTTCATCTCATGAGAATCTCCCTTTGCAGCCTCGAGAACTCTCATAAGCTTCTTATCTTTTGGATCCAACTCTTCTTCTGGATCTTGAACGAGGTTCTCATTCTCCCCTTCTTTCTCATCTTCAGGGTCACTCTCATATGCAATACCCTTTCCTCTCTTCTCTCTAACTTACAATGCTTCCATCCTATCCAACATAGCTTCTTGAGACTATCTTAGGGCCTTAATCTCCCTACCAACAACTAGACAACCTTTCCAAGGAATTTTGAATGCTTTACCTAGTAATTCCTTTGCTTCAACACTACACTTTTCCCAACTGATTAAGAGCCTAATCTATGATACCACTTGATGAAAAACAGGGGTGGATTAAGCTTGAGGATATCTAAAGAACCAAGAATCAACCATTTATCTACTTCTTAGACCCCCACATGTGTGATTTAAAATACTTAGCATTCCAATCTTAGTAAGTCTCCTAATAGACATAATTTGAAATATCGTTTAGAGAAGGTTATCTCTCATAGAGATCCAGACCTTTTAAAATACCCATTTGGGCATACATTAACATATCTCAAACAAGGTGTAGGGTGTTTTCGAAAAAAGAGCTCAAAACAGGACAGCTACGCTGTGGAATAGACCTTTTAGGCCACAGGTTTACAAAGGAAGTATGTCAAACACTTCTGAGCCTAGACCTCAAAACTCATCACCTATCAAAAATGCACAAAATATTTGGGTTTTATCAACCTTTCACTCCTCCAACTTTATGTCCTACTTCTTAGCTACCTAACTAGCCTAACACATGAAGATGTTAGGCTAGAGTCATGATAAAACCTCCAAGAAACTCCATCCCCTGCTCCCTAAATCTACAAGACTCATAAAAAACTCCTAATAATACCAGTCCACCATTCCCAACTATCATACATCAATGGAATGGATCTAACACTCATATTTTAACATAAAACCCTTAAAAGGTAGGGTTTCCAAGTAGTAGATAACAAAAGCACCCAAAATAATACAAAACTTGATGAAAAGAGATCATAAATGATAGAAAATAAATTTAATACCAAACACCAACACTTAACATGAATTTTAGAACATGACAGTACTATACGAGCTGTATAGAGAATCAAAAACAAGGATTTTGCACTAAAAACTAAGAATCAGAGCTTCCTTCTTCACCTTTTCTATTTTCAAGATTACAAAAATTGAATGCCTTGAGGTCCTTGACATGGAAACATGACATGCAAACACTAAATCAATACTTAAAAAGGAAAGATCCAGGAAATGAATGACCACTAACCAAACATGCATAAGTGACAAGTTGGAAAAAACAACTTTTTGTAAGTTATACCCAAATATTGAATAAATGCCTAAACTGACTGCAAGATGAATCTAACATGCCACATAGGTCTCATTGAAACTTATTCCAATGATTACAATATGATGAATTAAAATCTAACTCTAACATCTATTATGCATCCTAAGACTAAAATGACAAGGTTTCCCAACAACAAACTTATTGATATAAGACACTGCCATCCCATGCAATTAGCAAGCTCCACCCCTTACATAAATAGAACCGGGTTGTTTGTTTCACAAAGCTTCAAGAATATCAGGGAAAAAGGAATATCATGAAACATATTGATGCAAGATTCAAGCTATATTCTTCATTAATAAATATTGAAGAGAAATAGAGAAATTGTATAAGAGGTGTTAGTATAACAATTATTTTTTACAAGTCGCCTTGCGTGGGTATTTTGCATAAATGATTTGTGTATAATATTTAATGCCAATCAATGTAGGTTTAAGTTACAATTAAACTTGTGGCATTATACGTATTTTCCAGAGATTGTTACATCATATAATTGTTGTCATAGCCTAAAGAAAATAAGTATTGTCATAAAGAACTAGGTTTACATAATTGATTTTGCAAGTTGAAAAGATATTTGTATAAGTGTGGAGAAAAAAATTAGTTTGGTGGATTTACGTGTTATTCTAATAGCTCTTTTATCTATTCAACTTTATATTTTTAATTTTAGCAAAAATTAATATCATGAAAGACATTGGTACAAGACAACAAGCGAAATTGGAAAAGAGCTATTAGGAAAACACCTAAGAATCACAAGAAAATGACAGATGTTCTAAAACCCAAATTAAATAGAAGTTTAAACTATGGATACCAAAAGAGGTAAACTATAGTAATGAATGGTTTTTTATGTGGAACTGAAAAAAATAATATGGTGAAGAGCAATTTGTTGTAGGGAAGTTGGAATGGATGATGAACAAATTATATAAGGGAACATATTGATATAAGACACTGCCATCCCGTGTAATTAGCAAGCTCCACCCCTTACATAAATAGACCTGGACAGTTTGTTTCATCGAGCTTCAAGTGGATTAGGAAAAAAGAATACTATGAAACATATTGATAAAGGATTTGAGTTATGTTCTTTGTTAATGAATATTGAATACAAATAGAGAAATTGTATAAGAGTTGTTAGAATAACAATTATTTGCTACATGTCATTTTGCATGGGTATTTCGCATAAATGATTTGTCTATAATATCTAATGCAAAGAAATGTAGCTCAAATTTACAACTAAGCCTATGGTGTTATACACATTTTTTGGAGATTTTTGCATCATATAATTGTTCTCATGGCCTAAAGAAAATAGGTATCATCATAAAGAATTGTGTTTAAATAACTGATTTGGAAAGTTGAAAAGATAGTTGTATAAGCGTGGCGAAAAAAATAGTTTGGTGGCTCTTAAGTGTTATTCCAATAGCTCTTTTATCTATTCATCTTTATATTTATAGCCGATAGGCTATTTGTTTGAAATTTCCAATAGGATTTTCATGATCCTAGGTGTGAATAGGATTTTTTGTCTAATAGCTCTTTTACAATTTCTCTCTTTGTCTATAATATTTAGTGCCAAGCAATTTAGCTCGATATAGAAATAGGTAAATTGTAAAAGAACTATTAGGAATATACATAAGAACCACATGAAAATAACATATGATAAAAAAAATTAAACTTTAAAATATGGAGTATAGAAAAGGAAAACTAGGATAATGAACAACTTCCTATGGGGAACTGAGGAAAAAAATATCATGAAGGACACTTTGTTATCAAAAAATTCAAACAATTTAAGAAAAATAAAATCATGAAACATATTGATAAAAGACATATAACATGTTTCATATTTTAAAAAATACATAGAGGGAGAAATATATATCCATATATACTGACCAAGACCACTGTGGGTAATTTGAGAATGCAATAGAAATTTATATATGAATATTTATATCAAGATAGTTGTGTATGCTATATTTATTTGAATTTAGGTAGACTTTCATTTAAAAAGAGTTAAAAATAAAATACGTAAGTAGTATTTAGCTTTTGAGATAATTGCTAGAATATAGCCATAACATTAAATGATATAGCATTGAGATGTTGTTAATAACAAATAATTTAATGGTGCAGTATGTTCAACATGGTCATAAGAGATCTATAAAGTTGATTGAAATTTGGTACTGAATGTCCCTATTGAAACAAAATACATTGAAAAACACTTAAAACAATGTTGATTGCATTTCCTTGGACCCACCATCTTGATTGCCATTGTCTAGCACTACGAGTAATCATCTCCCATTCCTCTTTTGTGCTTAAAGGTGGCCAGGAGTCCCCCTTTGGCACATATATTTTAATAAGCTCTACAGTTAAAAAAATGTTGGTTTGAATAACTTTTTCTCTTTTCTTGTCGTTCATTTTACACACTACACAGATCTCACATAATGCCCATTATGTGCATCTTTGGCGTAATAGCCATTAACATAGGAGAAATTGCAATTTAATAGATCCTCCCATTAAAATTTATGAGGACAACAAACATCCATACTAGATGTAAGTAGTATTTAGCTTTTGAGAAAATTACTACAATACAACCATAGCATTAAATTATATAGCATTGAGATGTTAATAACAGAGAATTTAATGGTGCAGTATGTTCAACATGTTCATAAGAAATATATAAAGTTGATGGCAGTTTGGCAGTGAATGTCCCTATTCAAATTGAATACATTCAAAACCACAAAAAATAATTTTGATTGCATTTTCTTGGACCCGCCATCTTGATTGCCATTGTCTAGCACCACAAGCAATCATTTCCCATTCCACTTTTTTTTTCAAAGGTGGAAAGGAGTCTCCCTTTCCAGCATATATATTTTAATACACCCTAAAGTTAAAAGCATGTTGCTGGTTTGGATAAATTTTTCTCTTTTCTCATTGTTCATTTTGCATGCTATGTAGCTCTCACATAATGCCCATTATGTGCATCTTTGGCATAATAGCTAGTAACATAGGAGCAATTGCAATTTAATAGCTCCCCCCCTTCAAATTTATGAGTACAACAATAATCCAAACTAGATTTTCCCTCTATTGACTGGCTAAGAAGGCTAAAAATTCGAACCTTTTGTTCCCTATATAGTACAATGCCTTACTTTAGAGTAGACAATATCCTATAGGAAAAAAAATGTTGGAATTTATACCCTTCCTAAACAATCAATTTATGGAAAATCTAATTTGGATGTTTGCTCTCTTCATAAATTTCAAGGGGAGAAGTTACTTAGTGAGGAAAAAGTATGGTATACACATCTATTTAGATATAGCAGTGTGTATATAAATATATATATATATATGCATGTGCATATGGATATATATATCTGGTTTTATGTGTGTGTTTATAAATGTTCAAACAAAGGGGAAATGAAATGCATATATATACTTAATAATTTATATTCTTATTTTTGTATAGCCTATTGTTTCTATAAGAAAGGATGAAAGGACCAGCTAGCAACATATACAAATATCTGCATATAATTATATATGTAGAAATATAGTAAAATAATAAAAACCTCCATGGATACATATACAAGTAACCTCAAAGATAAATAGATACATATAGTCGTATATACATATGCATTTATCATTTTTATTCTTGTTGATGTATCCCTTGGTGTTTCAATAGTATTAAAAGTGCATTTATATTCTTGTTCTTGTATCCTATGTTGTTTGAACAGTATTAGAAGTGGAATGGTTATAGATTGATATTTCTAAGTTCTCTACCAATTACCATTGGGATGTTGCAATACATTAATGTTTTATTTTCATTGTGAAATAGAGTTGTCAATTAGTCAACTCAAACTGTAACATTTTGTCCCTGCAAAAAAGTCCTTAGAACTATGTCTATAGAAGTGGACTTTGTGGATGGGTCTCTAGACACCCCCAATGTTTCCATTGCAGAGTTTGCCTCTAAGGGCATTGACAATCGACCTTCATATCCTTATTTTGTAAGTATAAATTTCCTTTTTCATATACCTATTATAAATTTGGTGTCATTGTTTCGATTTTTACTTCGCTTTAATGTGTATACACACATGGATGAACCTGGAAAAGCATATAGATATGCAAGGAGATACACATTGATATTTTCCAGCATACAAAAACATCCCTTTCATGTATATGTATATGTATATGTGTATGTGTATATGTATATGTATATGTATGTGTTTGTATATGTATATATGTATATGTATATGTATGTGTTTGTATGTGCATATGTATATGTGGAATCTAAATGGTAAGTGTTTAATCATGCAAGGTTTATTGCATCCTATCGTTGTTGTACGATGTCAGAGGTCAAACTAAATGTGATATTCAATATTGCAGTGTGGGTAAGTACATACTTTGATTAAGTTGTATTGTCAAAAGACTACACTATAATAGATCAGATATGAAGACAATAGATTTTCACCTACTTTTTTATTGTGTGATGCGTTATGCAACTCAATGAAATTCCATGTTGATGTTTCATAATGTACTTGGTTAGAGGTTTTTCTAGAGCCTGTGAGCCTCTACGGGGCACAAAAAAATGGTGTGGAGGATACCGAGCATGGGTTGTGTGGTTTTGGTTTTAATGCCATTTATTTGTTCTTGTGTAAATAGATGCCTACACAAATTCTTATATACACTTGGCTTCCACAAACATAACTTTCAACTAGTTGTGTACATCCAATATTGTATTGTTCTAAATGGGGGATGTAACAATTGTGAAATAGTGGAAATGGTTAACACAAAAGTCTATAAAATCCTTCTATATATATTTTTATATATTCCAATGTTCAAATTATGCTATTTGTTTTATGATCATCCATAGATATACATTTATATACAGATGGATACACTTATATATTTTATTACATGTTTATATGTAATTACTATTTTAAATATATCTATGGTTATACATGTATATTCATATATGCTAATATGGTTGAGGTTGTCTGTATACTCCTAGGTTGTGCGAGTACATTCAAGTTCCACAACCTGATCAATTGTCAATTTTAAAAAGGTTGTAAAATACCAATGAAACCATTTGTCTATACCCAACATAGAGATGAAATTTTTGGGAAGTGCCATAAAAAATACATCCAATAAAGGCTAACTGCATCAAGCACAAGTGAAAGTCTACCTGCTAACAATCTTCCCTCGTAGTTGCATTTGTCAAATATGTAGGGGAAGCTACATAGGGATGCTCACTCGTATTTTGGGGTCAACCAAGACATATTTAAGATTCTATTTTGATAAAGGAACGCACCACTTTAGCTATTCCAATAGAATGGACCAACGCCCACAACCATCGTTGCTAAAAATGATAACAAAGGTTGAAGACATGCTTATTTCTAGGGTGACTCTGGTTTTACAAGTGTCCCATGCTAGACGAGGTCAACTTAAATATAGTGGTCACATGATAATCTTTCCTCAAGATATCTCAAGCATAAGAAAACTTTTGTAGTGTCGACTATAGGACTTTGAGGTTGTGATCGTATGAAAAACCACCATTGAAGGTGGTAATTAAGATTGCTATGTTAATAAACACAATGTCATGGATGCACTTAAATAAAAAATTCAATATGAAAAATACTACAATGATGTTGAGATTGATGTTGAGGCTATTAATATGTTACCTGACGTTGTTGTTGTTGTCTCCAATTTCTGGCATACAATAGAGAAATTTTTTTATGAAGAGATGATGCCATCAACCAACTCAAAAAATGTTGCTCAAGATGAAAATGGCTCTTCAAAATTTTCATCATTTAGCCCTTCCTTGTCAAATTCTATACGAGAGCTCCAAGCAATCAAACAAGTATTATAGATTAAAAAAAAAGAGAAGAATATTTTGTGTTGGACTAAAATTATCTCTTCTCCTATTAATGAATACAACATTGAATGTTTATTTACAATGGTGTTTCGAACATTGTCTCCCACTGGAGAAGCACTTCCCCTCCAACAAAGGAATGCTCAAATTCACTTGCATGAATATTCCCTCCACTTAATGAGATATTTTGATCACAAATTTTGCAAACATGTCAGGTTTGGTTATTTCCTCTACAACTTGATAATTATGAGACATCGCAACCAACTAACTGTTTTTGTCTTTTTTAGAGTGTATTTGGAAGACAAAATCCCAAATTTTGTGTCCGCATTACATGAACATCTTCAAGCTTCTCCTAATGGCCATGATAGATGAGTAGTTGATTTGTTTTGGGGCTTCATTGTGTGTTACCCATTCTTTTCAGAACTCTTGTTAGGCACAACTATCTACAATGATTGAAAAAATTAGCATACCTACCCTTTTTTTCACTTTGAGCTATGTAGACACAAAATAGGATAATCTAGAAAAAAATTCTCTTTTGTGGCTCATTTGGTGATGGAGACTTCAATAAAGACACTAATAGATAGTGTTGTTTAGAATCCACATATAACATCTTTATATTTGCATCATAGATTCTCAATTTTTCATGAAGAGGTGATTGAAAATATTTTGCATGGAAAAGATTATTGGTATAGATATGAATGGAAACATCATGGCTCTACACATGTGCATGGTTTTTAATGGCTTCCAGAAGCCCCCAACATGGAAACTCTAGATTGGTTCAATCATTATGATGTTACCATGACAATGAAATTTTTTGATAGATATGTTTCATCTTGGAATCGATGTTGCCTTGCAAAAAGATTTCTTAGAATGTATCATTGTTTTGAAGAAAATTTCTGCTTCTTTCCACAATCCAAATTCTTTCCAGTGATCCAATCATAGATTATGAAGAGCTGCTAAATACAGTTCAAAGTCACACAAAATGCTTTGAATATACTTGTTTACAGGAAAAAGGAGAGAAATTATAATGTCGGTATGAATCAAATTGGAAACAAAAACTTACCTCTACATTGACATCTGATGTCGAGTCTAACAAATCATACAAGCTAGCAAGAAATGATGATCACATAAATATTCTTAGCCCACCCATGCTGCCAATCTGGCATGACAATGTTGACTTCCCACTAGTTGTTTCTAGGCAAATTATTTTAAATTATATTTCTAAATATGCAGCTAAATCTGAGAAGAAATCAAAAACTTATCTTGATATGTTGAAAAGACCTGCAAATACAAATATAGTTGAGGATAGAGCACTACTTGCATATCAAAAATTCATGATGAATATTCTTGTGGAGTGTGACATATCTACATAGGAGACGTGCCATATGCAAGGATAAATTTAAGAAACCTCCCCCTCAGCCAAGGTGTAAAATCCTGGCGAATATTTCCTTATATTTGAAAACAAAATATAAAAAAATTGGCAAATCTATGCACATTATTAAAAAAGTTTGTAAAATCTTGGAAAATCCTAATGAATAATTGGTAAAAATAATAATCATAGTGGCCAATCCTAGTGAATATTTACTAAAAATATTAATGAAAATTGTGAATCTCTCCTTTAAATTTTTGCATAGTTGGTCGACAGGATTCCTCCATATTTTTTTTGTTTTTTGTAATATTGAAGTAGGGGCCCGGGGGTGGCAATCGCCAGCGGGGTCAATGAGCAGCACCCCTTGTGGGGGTCAAGGGGGAAAATTCGCCTTCTGGGGGTTGAGGGGGCAATGCCCCCGTTGCGGGGTCCAGGGATAGCGGCCCAAAACGAATTTTGGGCCTCAACAATCCTTTTAAAAGGCATGTGTGTATTAGGCCGCAGAATCAACCTGTAGTCGTTGGATTAAAAAGTTAAGCAATGATTTGATGGCAATAAATAAAATCCCTATTCAAGGCTAAAATATCCATAAAATTAAATGGTCATTTATTATTGTGGTGATATTTCCCTAAAATCAATGGTAGGAGTATAATATTACTGGTGAATATAATCGATATTTGTGACTATAGTATCAATTGTTGGTGAATCATTTTCAATGACCTGTCATTTAAAATATAATACATAGGCGAATTAATCAAGAGGATTTTATTTTTTTGTAAAAACCTAGCGATTCAACATCGTTTTTAGCTTGTACTATTCTCCATTTCTCGAGGTCCCAATTTCAATAATTCGCCAATTGACAAAAATTCACCACTAAATTTTTCCCTAGCCATATGTTACAAAAATTTCCTCTTCTCACTTCAAGCCCATAATATGTTCATTTAAATGTTGGCAAGAAGGAATGGTTCCATATTAATAAAGATGATGTTGATGAAGACCTACCAACAAATTATATTCACTATTATATGGAAAGGCCTCCAGCGCTAGGGGGTGTATCCCTAATTGACTTGGTGCGCTTATATACACATTTAGAGTGACACAAAAATTCCAAATGGAAACCGAGACAATAGCCTACAATTGTCCATGTGTACCCATTTTTCAAGGATATTCTCGTTGAAGATACAAAAATATTTGAGATATTTTTTTCTACTAAACTTATGTTATACAAACCTTTCCAAAACATACATACAAATATAGGTCTTTTCAAACAAGAGATCATACAAAATTGGAAAGTTTTAATTTAAACAACAGGTTATCATTCTTGGCATGTTACTAGAATTCCACTTGCATCCACGATTGAAGAAGAACATGATAGTGATACTAATGATTTGAACCATTTGACCTTCTATGGATGAATATCAATGGGAAGTTTTCTCTTGGCTTGGTACAACTACTAAATTTAGTATAAATCAGCTCCAATTGTTGGGTAGGTGAGACTTTGATATGAACCATTCATGTAGTACAAACCATGTGCCTGAACAACTTCATAATATTGCTTTTCAGTTCATCCCATCAGCCAAGGCATGACATGAGAAAACTATGATACAATTTTTTCGTGTAAATGCATCATCCAATCAGCTTTCACCAAAACAACAATTGGCTCTTCAAATCATCTAGTCCCATCGCATGCAACCTTCCCCCAAAGGTCCTCTTCGCATGATCATTCAAGGGACAAATGGCACTGGAAAATCCTTTTTGATAAATTGTATTACACAACAAATAAACACATCTACTACTAGATCCAATAGCTCATTACTCACATTGGACCCCATAGGTGTTGCTGCATACAACATATGTGCCTCCATAATCCATACAACCCTTTGAATTGCCATACAGGATATGAATCCTTTGCAATTTCAGACACTGACAATATTCCAAGAATAATTTAAATATATTCAATATATTTTGATAGATGAAATGAGTTTTCTAGGCCTGAAGTTCCTAAAAATAGCTAGTAGATTGCACCAAGTATTCCCCGATAAACATACGGATCCTTTTGGTGGTGTTTCTATCATCCTTTTTAGTGATCTTTCCTAGTTTCCACCTATCATGGATACCCCTATTTATGCTTCACACTCATCGACTGTAGCCTTATGGAATACTTTCATAGTCTCAATCACATTGGACATGATTTTCCATCAAAAAGGAGATAACCCTTCCTAACAAAAGTTTCAAGAAATCCTTCTCCATATAAGAAATGGCAAGGCTCTCCATGATGACTGGGAAGAGATTATGAGACAAACAAATAAAATAATCTCAACCACAAAAAGAGAACAATTTGTTTTTGCTAGATATTTGTTTTCCACAAATGACTTAGTCGTATTCTACAACAAAAAAATGATCAAACTGTTAAAAATTCCTATAGCCATTAACATTACTTGAGTAGCACAAAAATAGACATATAATCATGAAGATGATGACCAACTTCTCCCAGAACTAGTACTTTGTGTTGGTGAACAAGCGATGCTAACAAGAAATTTGTGGATTCAGGTTGGCCTAGTCAATGGATCCCTTGGTCTTGTTACAACTATTATGTATAATGCACATTGTAAATCGCCAGATCCACCTGACTATGTTGTTTTTTTCTTCCAAAATTACATTGGCCCACCATGGGACCCAAAAAACTTGAGAGACATCCCCATCCTAGCCATAACTCGGGGTAGTAAAACAAAAATTCCACTCACCATGGCATGGGGAATCACAATACATAAAGCACAAGGCTTAACATTAGATAGAGCAATGATAAACATAGGCAGCAAAGAGAGGCAAGGGTTTAATTTTACAACTATCTCTTGTGTTAAATCAATTGAAAGATTATGCATTGATCCAAAATTCTCATTGGAAAGATAGTCTAGACTTAGCAATGAAAAATACAATGCTCGACACCACATCAAAGAGATGTGTTTGGAACAAATACAGCCCCTACCAAACTCTTCCGCCCCCATCTCATCCTCCGGCTTATACAAAAGGCTCTAGAACAATTATTCTCATATTTGGTCCAGATTGTATACCATTCTCTTTTCAAGGATTTCTAAGTTAAATTTTACAAAAGCATACCATGTAATAATTTGTGCAAAATGGGTATAATGCCAAAGATGGACAATGATACTAGTTAGGCACCAATAAGCAGAGGAAAAAATTTGTACAAGCTAGTGCCATTTTTTTATCATTCCATTCTATTAAATTATATATTTGACTATTCCACAAAATTTTCCAACAATATTCTGTTGTATTGAACACTGATTGGTTCTAAATTATGCACCTATGCTCTATTTCCCATTTTGTGTGCCTATATACTATGTGTTTGACTGCCATATTAAATTTCCCCCATTTATTCAATTCTTTTCATCCTTCTTAGTTTTACACATTAAATATAATTCTCTTCATGTTTACTATCTTTTGTACCTTCAGGAATACAACTTTTTTTAAATTCAATATGCAAATATGCACCCATAAATATTAATCTGCTAACTTCTCATTTTAACATTTATTTGTGTCATAATTTTTGTATATGGAATTCAAAAGAATACAATCTTATGTATATTCCACCTATACATGTTTGTTCAAGTGTTTTTAGATTCCATGATGTCAATTCTTTATCAGGATACCTACAATTCTCTTTCAACCAATTTTAACATGCAGTACTCTAAACAAATAGTTGCAGCTATTATAAATTGATACATATGCAAATACAAACAACTTCAAGTGTCAAAGATGCATAGAGATTGAAACCAACAATAAGTAGAGCCCAAAATTTCTATAAGTCAATAAAATGTTTTGAACATTCCAGTATATTAAACTATATATGCACATGTTGTAGAAACATTCTAAGAAAAAAATATGTTCCATTTGACTAATAAGTTTAAAATTTTGCAACCATGTTGTGTTTTCTATTTTCTCTTCCTATATACGGGTGAGTTTTGACATTTTTACTTCATGCTTTTAATCCATAGATTCTTATGTCTTCTTGTTAGCTTTTCTATTAGCTTTATTCGATTCAAATAGCTACAAATGTTGATCTACAAATTTTTCTTTTTCATCATTTCACTGTTTCACTCTTCGTATATATTACACATAAATATATAGTGTATCTAAATTTTATTTTTTTTCTCATTTATGGTAAAAATCCATGCTATTTGTGACGGGTTGATCGAGCCTATTTACAATGATGATGGAGCTTGTTGACCACGTGGTTTGGCGGTTGTGAAACTAGTTGCCTTGTTCAATGGAAGTAAAATGCTGGCTTTTTGTACTTGTGGGGGTTGAATTATATTGAAATTATTGCTTGATTCCATGGAAGGGAGTACATGATATGGGTATGTGCAAGATCATGATGGGCCAAAAAGTGGCAATATGTAAGTGATATGATGGCCCATGTGGCTGACGACATTTTTTTTACCCAAAATTGATGAAATGAAAAGGGTTTTTAAAGGAGATTATTATATTTCCACCAATATCAATAATGCTTTACTTTGAATTTAATAAAAAATTATTATTCATTTTCTATTTAAATTATGATAAAAGCCCTGATTGATAGGTTGATTGAAAAACATCTATAGCTTCCCAACGGTATCACATTTTTTCAATCCAAAACATGCGTCACATTCTATGATTTTCATACTATAGGATTAAAATAATAATAATTTAATTTCATAAAGTTTTTACCTAGTTAAGGTTGTCAAACATACGATTTTTAATATTTTTTAAAAGTTGTATTATAAAATTCATAATTAATTATTTACCTGGAAACAAATTACAAAAAAATATGCATCACATTAGGACATGAGTCCTCTACTTATATCTAAAATATTATAAAAAAATTCTATCATTTTATTGTGATAAGGGTAGTTAGATAGACACCTACTTCTTATTTTTCCTTGAAATTTAAGTACTACTACGTTGAAATTTCAAATTTTCACCAAATAGATAATTTAAAAAAAAAAAAAAAGCCTAGTAGTTTAGAAACTACATTCAATTTTCTATAGATTATATTCTAACATATTTTTGAAATAATATAGATAACTTATTCAAATTTGTACGTCAATTTTCCTAGCTCTGATTTTCTAAATTTTTATTGCCACTTAAGGACCTATTTTTTCCATGTTGATCCTGCAGATACCCATATTCATTCTTCTAATATGAGGATGTCTATTGTTTTTCTTCTGTTGTGAAATGACACACGTTGGTGTTGGTTTGATAGAAGGCTACTAAACAAGGCTGCCATCCACCTCCATTAGATAACAGATTTCACATCCTCCCAGCTACTCTAGTCTACAATGTACACTGTTTCAACTTGTACTCCTTGTGTAAGTAATTTTGCAATGCCTTTTTCTTGTTCCATATACATCTAACCACACACATATATTTTAATATATTAAAATAAAAGGTTGGGCTCAATGCAAACATAGATGAAGAATGAGATATGAAGCCCATGTGTCAAATAATTGGTACCTGAAAGGTGACCATAGTTGTAAGCGTAAGCAATATTTGTTTTATAGATTTATATTTTCATGAGTAATACATTCAACCCTTTTCTTCCTCCATGGATACATAGCCTCTATATATTTGTTTCTATATATATACATTCATTCATGTATTCTTCCATGAACTTCACTACAATAAATATAGTCTATTGTACACATTACATTTGTCCATGTTCGTATAGTTTCCTTTCCAGCCAATCTAAAAAATTAACTAGATGCTCCGAGAAATTCTAGCCATGACTACTCTGATGGAAACCCCGGTATAAAATTCAAACAAATAGTCGATAGGTAAATTCCAATTGTTACATAGATTGCTTGTTTTGTATTACTATGCTTCATGATATTCTCTTTCTCTCTTCTATTTCAAGCTTCTTGTAACAAGGTCTTTATTGTTGTAGTTTACTTGTTCTATTCTTCATCAAACATAAGATTGACCTGTACCTTTTGACTAGTTGCTATTTTTCTTTGACCCATGTATGATCCCTATCCTCTGGCTATTGTTTGGTGTTATCTCTATTCATCCTTAGTGCTATATGCATTTTGGACAAAATAAGCTCTATATAAGAAAGTCTCCATATATATGGTTTACAACTTCTACTCTCCATATGTTAAACTTTCATTTAAAATTTGTTTTAGATGATCTTCCATTTGAGATATTATAAAATAGTTGTTACAAAAACACTTGAGAATCATAGGTAAATGACATATGGTCCAAAAAAACATCAAATACAACCTTTCAAGAGATGTAGAGAAACATACACATTCCAAAAAAATTGAAAATAGGTGAATGTTTCCTATTGATATCCCATTTACATGTGATTCTAAAGTGTTATTCTAATAAATATTGCAACTGTTACAAATATTTCTTTTCTTGTACCAATATGTTTCATGATACTCTTTTTCCCTCAATTGTTTCAAGCTCCTTATAACAAACTGTTAATTGTCGTGGTTATTTGGTTTGGAGGGAACATTTTATATGTGTTATATCAATATGTTCCATGATATTTATTTCCCATCATCTATTTGAAGTCCCCCATGACAAACTATTGTTCATGGAACTCTTCTTTTCAAATCCCCATAACAAACTGTTCATTCTCATAGTTGGTCTCTTTTATGTTGCATATTTTAAAATTCTATTTAATGTTGCTTTTCTCTATAATATTTAGCACCAAATAAGTGTCAATCTAATACCTATTATATAAGTGGAAAGACACTTAGTAATCATAGGAAAATCACAGTTGGTCAGAAATCCACATTAAATAGACTTTAACACCATGGAGAATAGAAAAAGTGACCTACAATAATCAATAGTTTGCTATAGGAAAGTGGATATTGATACAACACAAGAAATCTATGTAACAGTTAGCTCCTCAATTTAAAATTTGAGCTACATAATTTGGCACTGAATATTATACACAAAATAGAGGAATTGTAAAAGAACTATCAGAAAAACAGTTAAGGATCACAGGTAAATGGCACATGATCGAAAAACCCACATTAAATAGATTAATACAAGATAACCAGTTTATGTAAGAGTTGAGTTGTCAATTGAAAATTTGAGCTACATTCTTTGGCAGTCAACCTACATCAAATAGAAATGGTAAAGCCAATGGACTACAATACCCTGTACAAAATGGCTATAAGACCACAAACTTAATTGAAAATTTGAGGTACATTACTTCCAACTAAATATTATAGGTGAATAGAGAAATTTTAAAAGAGCTATTAGAATAACACTTAACAACCAATAAACTATTTTTATCTCTGAAATGTTTATGCTTTCATACTAATCCTCTGCATATATATATATATATGTATGTGTGTGTGTGTGTGTGTGATTACTCCTATGTTAATATGCAATTTCTCCTAGGTTAATGGGTATAATGCCAAAGGTGCACAAAGATAACTAGAAACAATAAACAAAGGGTGAAAAAAATACTAACCTTGACCATATTTTTTATTAAGGAAAGAAGATATATATGTAATTTCTCCATCCATAGAGAGGCATAATCTCTTTGAAGTCTCGAAAATGGGAATAACACTAAAGATACAAACATATAACAAGGAAAAATAAGTAGAGAGAAAAAGACATGAACAATAAATTAATCACTCTAAAACCTCTTATAATATTTCTCTACTTTTCTTCAACATTTATTACCAAAGAACGTAGCTCAAATATTGTATCAATATGTTTCATGATATTTGAACTGCAAAATATGAAGTGGGTGCTTTGTGTGGGGATAAAAGAGTGGATCATCTACAACATCATATGGTTTCACCTAGAAGGAAGAGGGTTTTCTTTCATCTCTAGAGGCACCCTATTTTGTGATTTGGTTAAAAGGGGTTTTAGGGATTGGAACCCTAAAGGGGTGTGAGATGTGTGCAACTGTAATGAAATATGTTAGAGAAATGAAACTACTTAACCGAAACTAATCTAAGTTATGCTACTGGAAAACAAATGATGTAATGCATACAAATGAAAGAAATAAGTGTAAAATAATCTAAGAGACCAAAGAAGTGCAGCTCAAAACTGAAGAAGGCTAAGAAGAGGTTGTGGAAGTCACTGGAAAACTAGAAAAATAAGGTTTTGAGCTGTCTGGGACACTTACGCCTAGTGGGGTGACCTAGTCCCTTTTCGAGAAATATGCTTCAAGAGTCATTTCTGCCAACTAGGTCCCCGAATATCAAACTTTTAGTGCTCAAAATCCTCAATGGGACTAGGTCACCTTAATGGGTGACCTAGTCCATTTCTGCTTTTCTGAGAAACTGAAAGTGGAATCGAGTGCCTTAGGTCTATGTTCTGCTTTTCCACGGGAATCTAGTCCAAAACCTATAAAACATAATGTATTTGGGTTTCTAATGTGGGTTTTTCCTTGGTCAAACCCCTAGTAGGTATTCAAACTTGAAATGAAATGGAAATCTCCATAAACCCTAGCCCTAAGTGTGTCTAGAACTAGGAAAACTAGAAACAAAGAAAAACCCTATTCTATTGTGCTAGAATAAGATGTATGCAATAGATTTGAAATGATGTAAGACTCTAAACCCTATAAATCCTACAACATTTCAAATGAAAACAAAGAGGAATGAAAATGGGATGCAAACCTCAAATCTGCAAATGGGTTGAAGGTAGAATATGAAGGCACTTTGAAATCATTCGTTAGGAATGATTTGATGGCTAGTTGCACCTCCTCAACCTAGATTTCTCCATGAATCTCCATAGGCATCTATCCTAAACTTTGTCAAAGTGTGATCTTGAATGTGAAGTGAGCTTCTAAGACCTACAAAATCCCAAGCTTAATATCTCAAAGCTTCAACTTTTGTTGTGTGAGAGATGAATCTTCTTGAGGAAGACGTTGGGCACTTGATTTTTGGAGATGAATGTGAAAAAATGAGCAAGAGAGATAGGAAAACTGACCTAAAAACAATGATATGTAAGAAACAGGTATGTGCAGGATCATCATGGAATAAACAGGCCCTTAAGTGGCAATGAAAACTTAGAAAATCAAGGTTAGGCAACTTGATGTAAAAATTTGAATAAGTTATCTACATTATTTCAAAAACATGTAAAAAATGAATCTGTAGCAGATTGAATGTAGTTTCTAAACTACTTGATGTATGTGCTCCTCGGTTTGCTTGCACTGTGCTAAGAGACCTTGCTTGTCTCTTCTAGGAACCTAGTCTCCTCTAGGTCCCGATTGGCTTAGATGATTAACTAAGTCCAATCCTCACTCTTCTCTAGAGCTTTCTCCTTTGTGCTTCACCTTGGAGGACAAACACCATGTGATTAGTTCAATTCTCTTGCTCCCTTAGAAATCTCTAAGTGTCTTCTTCTCCAAAATATCATTCTCCATCACTCTTCATTGTAGGGGTGTCTAGCCTATTGAGTACCATCATATCTTTTCCAATTTGATCCCTTTTTGAAGGTTCTTTACCTCTGTCATGACTGGGCTCAAGGTTTCATCATTTGAAGCCTTCAATTATGCCTAATCCTAGTAATCCTTACTAGTCCTCTTTTGTTATTTCTTGCAAAATTCTTCCAAATACCCTAGAATTCTAAAAGCATATTCGAGTACCCTTTTGGGAGTTTTAAATGGCCCAATGGTTCTTCTAGCTTGACAACCTCCATACAGTTGATTCCTATAACCTAGGGTATATAGGGTTACAAGGCCTAATTTCTGGCATTCATTGGTTTTCTTGTTTCAACCTTACTCTAATGAAGTTTTAAGATCCCAAACCTCCTATTACCCTAATAACTACTCCTAACCCACCTAGAACCGTACTTGGCCGTACTATACTACATTCCCCTACAAGAAATCCTTAATGCTTCTCCTCTAGCTCTCTAACTGGGCTCTACCTGCTCACCTAGAGATCAGTGGCTAAGAGAAGCTTCTCCCTTTATGTCATGCTTCCTAACTCTAAAATAATGTACACTACTAACTCACCTAACATTCCACCCATCCTTAGGTGTTTCCCAAGGTTAGAGTTCATGGGGGAGCCATGAGAGCACCGACTGGTCAGGACAGGACTAGTAGGAGCTCTAACACAAAATGACTCAACTAACACTATTGTCTAACCTAAAATAACTCACTTATCAAATGAAAAAGGATTATATCTAATCTATCAACATAGTACTAACACTAATTAGTGCATTCGATACATCCACAGTCACTATCAAACAATATCACTCAGTGCTAACAAGAAAACACAGAATTTGTAGAACTCCATTCTTTTTATTCACACCAACTTGATTACAAAAACTACTAACTCTTTTCAAAAACTACTAACTACTCAAAGATATGAGTCTTGGGTCATAATAGATGCCCACTCCATGATTCTAGGCTAGTTGGTCGAACTCCTCCACTTCCTATTCCCAAGGGAATCCAAAGGTAACCGGATTGCATGCAACAAACCATGCAAACTACCTTATCACATTTCGCATCTTCCTCCATGCCTTGATCCTATTTCTTAGGACCAGAATTCCCTCAAGATCTTGAGGAACCAACATAATAAATGGCCTTAAGGCATGTTTACAACCTCTTTAAGTGTTTAGAACAACTTAAAGACTCTAATCTCCCCTAGACAACAAATAAAGAAACATAGCTTACAAGCAATTGAAAATTGTGACCTTAGTCTTAATGACTAATTCACCTAACCAAAACAAAAACAAGACCATCTAAGGTCTAAATCAAACATGCTTAAACTCCCTGACTTGGCTAAGGTCAGTTACAAGCCAAAAATGACAAAACATGGAGGTTAGCCTAGGTGCTCCTGCACCATCCCCCCAAAAACAGAAAGTTGAATCCACCCTTGGATTGATGAGGCTTGGATCAATCCCCATATTCTTGAACTCAACTTCATTTATCCATACTACATCAACATCAGCTTGTCCATGCCTCTTGATCAGATTTTCTTTGTATTCCTTGGTTCTAGTCTTCTTGTAGACCCTAGTGTCTAGTATACTGTCAGGTCCTGAGACTGTAGCAGTAGGCAAGTGTAGATCTTGCACATCTCTGATCACTTCATGAAGGTTTTGATCCATGTCTTGTTGTGGTCCTTTGTAATGGATTAAGTCTGCAATGTTGAAGATAGGGGACAATCCACAGTCATCTGATAGCTCCACTTTAAATGCATTATCACCATACTTAGCTAGGATAGGGAAGGGACCTATCCTTCTCATCTGCAACTTGTGAGGGACTCCCTTTTGAAGTCTGGACTTGTTAAGATGCACCATTACCAAATCCCCCACATTGAACTTGGTTGTCCTCCTATGCTCATCCACCTTTGTTTTATGTTTTAGGGTGTTCTCTGTCAATGTCTTCCTCACTGTATCATGGATCTCTTGCATTGCATATGCAAAGTCATCAGCATATCCACTTCCTTTCACTCCATCCTTCAAGTCTCTCAACTCATACACTCCTCTAGGATGAAGGCCATATACAATTTCAAAGGGACTCTTCCCTGTGGATCTGTTTATAGTATCATTATAGGCATATTTAGCTTGCCCAATCAACTGATCCCACTGTTGCCCATACTCCTTTGTCAAACATCTCAGTAGATTCCCAAGGCTCCTATTAACAACCTCTGTCTGACCATCAGTTTGGGGATGGTAGGCTAATCCGAAGGACAAGTTAGTGCCTAACCTTTGCCAAAGAGTCTTCCAAAAGTGACTCATAAATTTAGTGTCTCGGTCTGATACAATGCTGATAGGTAACCCATGGATTCTTACTATCTCCTTGAAGAAAAGAGAGGCTATTTGGCTAGCATCATTAGTTGTCTTACATGGCACAAAGTGAGCCATCTTGCTGAATCTGTCTACAACTACATACACACAATCCATACCTTGCCTTGTCTTAGGTAATCCAATTACAAAATCCATACTCAAGCATTCCCATGGCCTAGTAGGAATAGGTAGTGGTTGGTAAAGGCCTGCATTTGAAGAAGTGCCTTTTGCCTTTTGACACACTACACAACTTTCCACATAACTCCTAACATCAAGATTCATCTTAGGCCAAAAATAGAACCTTTGAACAAGTTCTTGAGTCTTAGTGATCCCAAAGTGACCACTCAAAGCACCATTATGCTTTTCTTGTATCAAATTCTCTCTAATGGAACCTCTAGGAACACATAATTGATTTCCTTTAAACAACAGACCACTTTGCAAAGTATACTCAGCATATTTACTATGAAAATGGTTCTTGTATTCAACACACACCTTGTAAATGTTTGCAAAATCTTCATCATCTGCATATAGATCCTTGAAGTGATCTATTCCCATTCTCTTCAACTGAATTTCTTGAATTGTGAGAGCTCTTCTAGACAATGCATCTGCTACTTTGTTGAGAACACCTTTCTTGTGCTTGATATTGAATGTGTAAGCTTGTAAATACTCAACCCACTTCATGTGTTTGTGGCTCAACTTTTCTTGAGAATTCAGGAAACTAAGTGCTTGATTGTCTGAATACACAATGAATTCTTTGGGAAGCAAGTAGTGCCTCCACTTCCTTAGAGCTTGGACCAATGCATACATTTCAAGGTCAAAAGAAGAGTACTTCTTCTTGGCTTCACTCAACTTTTCAGAATGAAAAGCCATCGGTCTGCCCTCTTGGCTTAGAACAACACCAATTGCCACATTGCTAGCATCACATTCAATGGTGAAAAGTTTCTCAAAACTTGGCAACACCAAAATAGGTTGGGTAGATATCCTTTCCTTTAACAACTCAAAGCTCTTGTTAGCATTCTCATTCCATACAAATTTGGTCTTCATGCCTCCCTTAATAGTATCCAACATAGGAGCACAAATTGCACTAAAATGCCTTATAAATTTCCTATAATATTGTGCAAGACCATGAAAACTCCTTACCTCAGTTGTTGTCCTTGGAGTAGGCCAGTTCATGATAGCCTCCACTTTGCTTTCATCCATTTTCAGATTTCCTTGAGATAGCACAAACCCAAGGTACACCAACTCTATCTTGATGAACTCACACTTCTCCAAATTGATCATCAGCTCCTCTTCCTGTAGCTTCTTGAAAACTAGCTCTAGGTGTTTGAGATGCTCTTCTCTTGTTTGGCTATAGATCAGTATATCATCAAGATATACCACTACAAATTTTCCAATGTAGTCTTTGAGGACTTCATTCATGAGCCTCATGAATGTGGAGGGGGCATTAGATAATCCAAATGGAATGACAAGCCACTCATATAGACCCTCATTAGTTTTGAAGGCTATTTTCCACTCATCTCCCTTATGTATTCATATTTCGTGATAGCCACTCTTCAAGTCTATCTTGCTATAATACTTAGCTCCACCTAGACAATCCATTAGGTCTTTAATCCTACAGATAGGGAACCTATACCTTATGGTAATCCTATTAATGGCTCTTGAATCAGTACAAAGCCTCTAATCTCCTCCTTTCTTAGGTGCTAGGATAGTGGGTATGGCACATGGACTAATACTCTTTTTAATGAGACCTTGGTTTAGAAGCTCTTGTAATTGCCTAGCAATTTCCTCATTTTGTTGAGGGGTCATTTTGTAAGCTGCCTTATTGGGAAGGGTAGCTCCTAGGATAAGGTCTATCCTATGACTTATGGCTCTTTTAGGGGGTAAAGTTGTTGGTTGTCCATCACTCACTACACCTTTGTAAGTCTGCAGCATGTCTTGAATCTCCTTTGGTAACTCTATCTTCTTGGTCACCTTGCCTTCATCTCTTTCTCTTGGTCTTAGCACCAATGCATAACCAACTCCTTCACCTTCTTCCAAAGCTTCTAATAACTCCTTTTCACTCACCACAAGAACATTTGAACCTGTTGTCTTCAACTCAGCATCTTCTAACAGTGACTGAATTTTGAAAGTCACATTGTCCTTCTTGAAAGAATAGGAATTCTTTCCTCCATCATGTATGGCTTGATGGTCATTTTGCCATGGTCTACCTAGGAGCAAGTGACATGCATCCATAGGTAGCACATCACACAAGACTTTGTCCTTAGACCTCCCAATAGAGAACTCCACCCATGCTTTCTCATTCACTAACACATGTTGTCCTTTATTGAGCCAAGTGACCTTGTAAGGATTGGTGTGGGGTATCCTTGTCAACTTTAGCTTGCTGACTGCTTCCTATGACACAATATTGTCAGTAGAGCCTAAGTCTATGATGACTCTACATACCTTCCCCATCATTTTTTACTTTATCCTAAACAAAGACCTCCTTTGGCTTGGCTCCTCCTTCACCGGCTCCTTGATCAAAGTTCTCCTCATCATGAGGTTCTCTCCCTCAAAATTTAGTGGAACCTCAGAATGTTTGTCAATTGCATTGGCTTCTTCATGAACTAGGTTAGTTCTCTTGTCACCACCATGTGAAGAACTACCTTTCTCTGGAAATCTATAGGCCAGGTGCCCCATTTGGTTGCAATGGTAACATTTCATGTTGGGAAAGTAGTTGCCTCTTCCTCCTTGTCCACCATTTCTTCCTCTAGAGTTAGAGTTATAACTCCTTCCTCTACCACCTCTACTTGAGCTTCCTTCTTGCTGCTCACTGTATTTTATGTCTCCTTGAGTTTTTGTTTCAGAACTTCTTCCACCATAACCACCTCTTTGTCCTCTATTATCTTTTCCTTTACCTCTACTTTTGGAGGTTTGCTCTTGCTTCCTTTTTATTTTCTCTTCTATCTTCAAGGCCATTTGATAGCATTGGTGAATGGTTTTGAAGTTCACTAAACTCATGTCTTCTTGAATAGACCATTTGAGACCATTCAAATACCTTGCAAGCTTAATGCTCTCATCTTCTACTACCTTGGATCTCAAACACAACTTTTGAAACTCCTCGGTGTAGGCTTGAACATATAGATCCTTTTGTCTTAGATTGTGTCTCCTTCTATGCAACTAAACTTCATAATCATCAAGAAGGTAGGTATGCTTCACTTTGTTCACCATACCTTTCCAAGTAACTATAGGACCTTTTCCATCCTTCTCTCTTTCATTTTGTACAAACTTCCACCAAGTAAGAGTTGAACCTCTTAGTCTAGACTTGGCCACCATAACTTTTTGTGCCTCTGAGATACCATCACACTCAAAATGGTTCTCAATGTTGTCTATCCAATCCACAACTGAATCTGGATCCATTTGTCCACTAAATAGTGGCACACCTTCCAAAGCTTTTCCACTCAATGCTTTTACTGCCTTTAAGAAAGGTTCTTCAGGAATCACAGGGTCAGGGGTTGGAGCTTCCTCCTCCAACTCTAATTCCTTTTCCCTTGCTTCTTGTTCTTCCTTCTGATCTATTTTGTCTTTTACTCTGTCAGCTATTTCTTGGACTTCATCCAAGAGTTGCTCCATTCGAGCCAACCTTTCTCCTATGGACTTGTTGTCCTCTTCTTGTTCCTCTACATTCTTGGATAATTAAGCATTAGTCACCATGGTTGTGCCTCTCTCTGGTGTATTCTCTCCCACTAATTCAGTAGGTTACAACATCCACCACAAGCCTGATCAATTCAAGCTCTGATACCAATATGATGTATGTGCTCCTCGGTTTGCTTGCACTTTGCTAAGAGACCTTGCTTGTCTCTTCTAGGAACCTAGTCTCCTCTAGGTCCTGATTGGCTTAGATGATTAACTAATTCCAATCCTCACTCTTCTCAAGAGCTTTCAGCTCTGTGCTTCACCTTGGAGGACAAACACCATGTGATTAGTTCAATTCTCTTGCTCCCTTAGAAATCTCTAAGTGTCTTCTTCTCCAAAATCTAATTCTCCATCACTCTTCATTGTAGGGGTGTCTATCCTATTGAGTACCATCATATCTTTTCCAATTCGATCCCTTTTTGAAGGTTCTTTAGCTCTGTCATGACTAGGCTCAAGGTTTCATCATTTGCAGACTTCAATTAGGCGTAATCCTAGTAATCCTTACTAGTCCCTTTTTGCTATTTCTTGCAAAATTATTCCAAAGACCCTAGAATTCTAAAAGCATATTCAAGTACCATTTTGGGAGTTTTAAATGGCCCAATGGTTCTTCTATCCTAAAAACCTCCGTATAGTGGATTCCTATAACCTAGGGTATGTAGGGTTACAAGGCCTAATTTCTAGGCATTCACTGGTTTTCTTCTTTCAACCTTACTCTAATGAAGTGTTAAGATACCAAACCTCCTGTGACCCTAAGAACTACTCCTAACCCACCTGGAACTGTACTTGGCTGTACTGTACTGCATTCTCCTACAAGAAATCCTTAATGCTTCTCCTCTAGCTCTCTAACCGGGCTCTACCTGCTCACCTAGAGATCAGTGGCTGAGATAAGCTTCTCCCTTCCTGTCATGCTTCCTAACTCTAACATAATGTACACTACTGACTCCCCTAACATTCCACCCATCCTTAGGTGTTTCCCAAGGTTAGAGTTCATGGGGGAGCCATGAGAGCACTGACTGGTCAGGACAGGACTAGTAGGAGCTCTAACACAAAATGACTCAACTAACACTATTGTCTAACCTAAACTAACTCACTTATCAAATGAAAAAGGCTTATATCTAATCTATCAACACAGCACTAACACTAAATCAGTGCATTCGATACATCCACAGTCACTGTCAAACAATATCACTCAGTGCTAACAAGAAAACACAGAATTTGCAGAACTCCTTTCTTTTTATTCACACCAACTTGATTACAAAAACTACTAACTCTTTTCAAAAACTACCAACTACTCAAAGATACGAGTCTTGGGTCATAATAGATGCCCACTCCATGATTCTAGGCTAGTTGGTCGAACTCCTCCACTTCCTATTCCCAAGGGAATCCAAAGGTAACCGGATTGCATGCAACAAACTATGCAAACTACCTTATCACATTTCGCATCTTCCTCCATGCCTTGATCCTATTTCTTAGGACCACCATTCCCTCAAGATCTCAAGTAACCAACATAATAAATGGACTTAAGGCATGTTTACAACCTCTTTAAGTGTTTACAACAACTTAAAGACTCTAATCTCCCCTAGACAACAAATAAAGAAACATAACTTACAAGCAATGGAAAATTGTGACCTTAGTCTTAATGACTAATTCACCTAACCAAAACAAAAACAAGACCATCTAAGGTCTAAAGCAAACATGCTTAAACTCCCTAACTTGGATAAGGTCAGTTACAAGCTAAAAATGACAAAACATGGAGGTTAACCTAGGTGCTCCTACACCACTACTAAACCTTTATTTTATTTTATTAAATCTATTTGGTCAAAATTTGAAATTTCAATGCAATAGTACTTAAATTTCAAGCTAAAAATAAGAAGTAGGTGTCTGTTTGACCACCCTAACCACAATAAAATCATAATATTTTTTTATAATATTTTAGATATAAGTAGAGGACTCATGTCCCAATGTGATGCATACTTTTTTATAATTTTTTTCCAAGTAAATAATTAATTATGAATTTTCTATTACAACTTTGAAAAAATATAAAAACTCATTTGTCTAACCACCTTAACTTGGTCAAAACTTCATGAAATTCAATTTTATTTTTTTTAATCCTATAGTATGCAAAGCATAGAATGTGACATGTATTTTGGATTCAAAAAATGTAATACTGTTTGAAAGTTATAGATTTTTTTCAATCAGGATATCAATCGGGACTTTTTTCATAATTTAAATAGAAAATGAATGATAATTATTTTTTAAATTCAAAGTAAAGAATAATTTATACGGGTGGAAAGCTGAGAATCTCCTTTAAAAACCCTTTTCGTTTCATCAATTTTGGGTAAAAAAAAAGTCGTCAGCCACATGGGTCATCATATCACTTACATATCGCCACTTTTTGGCCCATCATGATCCTGCATATACCCAAACATGACCTAATTGTCAGGAATTTTTACCTAAGAAGCTAACACCCCTTGGGTATTTTTGGTTAATTATTCATTTTCACACTTAAAACATGAAAAATCCACCAAAAGGACTAGGTCACCAACTTGGGTGACCTAGTTCCACTAAGGGATTTTAAAGTGGGAACTATACTTTTTAAATGGTTTTGATGTTTTTTTTAAGGAATTGAGTGATCCCTTGGGTGTATCAGGCCTCTAAGTCAAAATTAACAACCTTAGGGGCCTATAAATGATGTTTTAGGGTGAAAATTGATGAAATTGGACTTAAAGTGGGACCAAAACGGGCACAAAATTGTGCTTTTCTTCAAAGGTATACAATTTTTCGTGACACACTTAGCCCCCACTTTAGTGCCCATATGAATCTACGTGCATATGTAAGCTAAAGGAATCTAAAACAAAAAAATTACCTTCATTTTTAGAAAAAGGATACTCATTTACAAGGTGGGAAAATGAAGCCCTGAGTGTAGTTATCTGCAAAACCACAATGTTAGGAACCACATCCTGCAAGAAAATTTTTTTAGAAGTCCTAGAAATCCTCTTATCTAATACCTAGTGATCAAATTCAAGGGCAGATGAAAGCCCCCCTTGATTCCATTTTCTTTAAAGAAGTGGAATCAAGGTAGCTATCTAACCACGTCGAATAAGGGCATGCATATCGGAGGGAATTTCTAACCACCATGCCACATAGCGATAGGTGAGTGATGATGAAGGGTGTGGAAACACGATTCTGACACAAGAAATGACATCGAAAATGGAGTTCACTAGTTGCACCTAAAATGTTGATTTTAATGAAAAAGCACACTAAAAGATAAACAAAGTGAAAAGATAGAAATGTGCATATGTGGGTAAAAGTGAGTTATTTAAAAAGAAAATGAAAAAAGAGTAGCATTCACTTACTTTTCTCATTTACCTTTTTTAGTATTGGAGAGTGAGAACATGCCTAGCACTCGCGGTTTTACTCCCATGAGATTGGATATTTTGCGCGAATGTGGATGCTAAATTTGTAATATGTTAGTTTTTGACAAACCTTTCCCTGGAAATCAAAGAAAACATAAAAAACTAAGAATCTCTATGAAATATTGCATCATGCTAAATATGATTAATGAGACATTAAAATACCATGTTAGTTGAATAAAAGCATTAGAAAAAAAAAGTGCAAACCTATCCCATAGTGGGAGTGGTGCCCCTTATGATGTGGAAAGGATTCCCTTTCCCACCCCCTGATAAGCAAGAATGGCAAGATGATGATAGTGCAGATACATGAGATTGTGGATCAAGTTGTGTAGAAGTGTTGTTCATTTGGAGTAGAAATTCTTTGCATTTATAGATTCAAGGTTGGAAGATTGAAGGATTTGGATGAATGTGGAATCATTCATGAGCCAATGACAAGATGTGAGAGGATGAGGGATGTACACTTTTTGATCAATGTGCCAAAGAGGGGGAGATTTGAAATTCAAAAGATGGCTTTTTGGAGGGAGAAGAAAGAGTCTTAAATGCAAAGTGGGAGTCATGTAATAGACAATGTAAGAGGAGTTAATGCTATAATGGAGGACCAGACATGTGGGAGGGAAAATTCAAATCTGAAGAATATTCCATCTTGATGCCCTTTTTGAATGAAAATGAGGAATTAATAAATCAATTAAATTTATTTATGTGCATAAGTTGAAAAATCTAGAGAAAAGAGGATTGGGATTAAATTAATTAGGATTTGATTAATTTAATAGGAGATTAGGTGATTTTGACTTTTGACTTAGATTTTAGGATTAAAATAAATCAAATGAGAAGAAAATTATTTTAGATTTAATTAAATGAAGATTTATTTTATTTTATCAAAGAGGATGATATTAGTTTTAAATCAGATGAAGATGAATTTATTTAATTTAAATGGATGAATTTAGGAGATACTTAAATAAACTGAATTATTTAATTAAATAAAGATTATAAAAGCTAATTAAATAAAAACTAACTTATTTAATTAATAGGAGAACTTTAGAAGATTGAATAAATTTGATTTATTTAATGAAAGGAGGAATTAATCGAATAAATTGCTCTATTTGATTAACAGAATAATTTTTATGTTAATTAGTTAGATTTAGATGCATGATGTCGATTTTGAATGTCTATAGTGACCAAGTGGTGATCGAAAACCACCAGTATGAGGTTGGTTGATTCTGGAACTTATTATTTTGTGATTTTTCAATTATAGGATAAATATAATCCTTATTTAGAGTATATTAGGATCTTGGAAAAAAAGTTCACAAAGTGTCATGTTTCTTCGCAAAGTGTCCCTTTTCTTTGCAAAGTGTCTTTTTTCTTCGTGAAGTGTCCCAAAAGGGTTCTAAAGTGTCTAGGGCCATAGAAAAACACACTAGAACAACATTAGCACACTTGCTTGATTAATTAGAGTAAAATTGAAGAAATTAGATGATTTAGACAACAAATTGTGAGATTTTGGATAGGTACCGACATAGTCTTAGCAGCGATTAGGCAGGAGACAACTGAGTTTCCTTAGAGACTTGGCACCAACCCTATCACCAGAAGAGATAGAGAACCTATAGGTAGTGGGGATCTAGTAGGCCTACCTTATGCCACCAATGAGATACCATGATCTGATGTTGATGGCGCTATGTGAGAGGTGGAATGTAGATACCTCTATGTTTCACCTGCCCATAGGAAAGATAAAGATTACACTAGAGGATGTCCATCATATTCTCTGAATTCCTATTTGGAGAGTGTGTACGACTAGAAAGGGGATAGTACTTCCTGGAGCAGCAAGCGGATAGCAATACTTCTTAGAGCATCTCCTTCATGATGACAGGGTAGCCGGACAAATAGAACTATCGATGCTACTTTATTCTCGAGTGCCATTGGCTAGACACATCACCATGCACCCAGTAGCACTATTCCTACTGATAGATGGGTGATAAGTGCACCTAGAGGGTGGATTGGTACACCTGATATGATGTATGATAGTGCATCAAGTAGTAAATGCCTGAGGCTGATGCATTATGGCACATATATATTATGACCTTCGGTTGTTTATGTTCTAAGAGCTAGACAACATGGTACACTGTATGCTTCTATAGGTATGGTGCTTAGAGCACATCACATGCAGATGATAGTGGTCTTCCCATGTCTAAAATCAGTGGGCTATTTGTAGGCATTCAGCTATCCATTACGACAATTATGGCAATACGACGATCTTCACTATTGGAGAGTGAGACTCGACTGACTAGATGAGGATGATATCCTATGGAGGCCATGCCAGCTTGCCATCTAGTGGCTCGATTATACAAGAGAACTCAAAATATTATAGATGACCAAGTTCGTGGTAGATCGACACGATCACATAGTGCAGTCACTCTACTATGACCAGGTCATGATATAGTTCAGATAGATACATAAATCACCAAAGACATGAGAATCATTCAGGAGGTCTATTCAGAGCGCACAGAGGTCATGAGACATAGTATGATTCACACTAGATGATGTCATGGAGAGTGAGCCGGACTAGTTAGATCATGACTAGCCACCGGTGGATGATGTAGATGTTGTCAAGGCCACATGGAACCACAAGGAATGGTGGAGGGCCTCACGACTAGAGCCAATTTTTCCTGCCGATGAGCTAGTAAGAGAGGCCCAACCGATAACAAATGAGGGAAAGGAGTGGGAGATAAAGGATAGGTCTACAAACATTTTTATAGATATTATCGATGAGGATGCAGACCTAGACTATGACAGTTAGGAGGGAGAGGATGAGGAGGAGGAGGAGGATGAGAGAGTGGAGGAGCACCTCTTGAGTGAGGAAAATGATGTCGCAAAAGAGGACCAAGGTGAGCAAGGAGATGTTTCACCTATTCATAGGACTAGATCCCAGACAGGAGCAACATCAGGTACCAACACTCACTACTGAGGGGAGGCGAGTACATCATCCATGACCCCTACATAGGATGAGGTGGACATTCCACCCTCTACCAAAGATATAGGTGATGACATTTAATATTCATTGATGTATTTGATTTTTTATTTAATGCATATATATGTATATGATGATGTGTTACTGATGAGACTTTTATTTTATTTTTTTAGGGCTTGCGGAGGTTTGGTCATAGTTTCTGTAGCAGGCAGCCACATAGATAGTGCCAGTGACCTTCGACGAAGAGGACATGGATAGTGACTATGTGCACCCACCTATCATGGAGCTTGAGGCAAAGACCTTGAGACCCTTCATGAGATTGCGAGGAGACTATGAGGTCCTCAGGAGGCAGGCTCACCAAGTGAGAGCTACACCACATACACAACCATCATGGCCTCCAACAGAGATGGAGAGATTGGAGAGAGAGTTGTCAGAGGTGCGAGCATAGAGAGACTAGATAGAATATGAGCATTGATTGGAACTCACACATATGGAAGGATTAGAATATGTACTCAGAGTAAGTGGATCCCGGTCACGGTCATGCACGACCATCTCCTGACGCCCTACCACTGATACAACATGAGTACCATATCCTAAGGGATCTCATAATCACATTTCGTAGTGACACTATGTATTATGATGATATGTATAAAAAAAAATTGGTATATATATGCATTTTCATTTTTGATGATGAAATTTAATTATGTGGATGTTAAATGACAATGTGATTAATTAAATAGTTGGGTATTTAATTAATAGCAACATGATTTAACATAATGTATGTGATGCAATTACAATAAATTTAGAATGTATGGTTAGATTTAAAACATTTAATATTAATATGTTATGCACTTAAGATTATAAAAACATAACACAAAAAAGGTGAAAGAGGTTGAATAGTGGGTATGTGCAAGATAATGATGGAAAAAATAGGCCCTTAAGTGGCAATAAAATTCAAAAAATCAGAGTCAGGTAACTTGATGTCAAAATTTGAATAAGTTATCTATATTATTTAAAAAATATGTAAGAACAAAATCTGTAGAAAATTGAATGTAGTTTCTAAACTACTAGGTTTATTTAAAAACAATAAAAATCTCTTTGGTGAAATTTTGAAATTTCAATGCAGTAGTACTTAAATTTCAGAAAAAAATAAGAAGTAGGTGTCTATCTGACCACCCTCACAACAATAAAATGAAAATATTTTTTTATAAGATTCTAGATATAAGTAAGGGACTCATGTCCCAATGTGATGCATATTTTTTTGTAATTTGTTTCCAAGTAAATAATTAATTATGATTTTTTTATTAGAAATGTTTAAAAATATAAAAACTTGTATGTCTGTCCACCTTAACTTGGTCAAAACTTCATGAAATTCAATTTTTTTTTTTAATCCTATAGTATATGAAGCATAGAATGTGACGCATGTTTTGGATTCAAAAAATGTGACACCGTTTGAAATCTATAGATTTTTCTCAATCAACCTATCAATTAGAACTTTAGTCATAATTAAAATAGAAAATGAATAATAATAATTTATTAAATTCAAAGTAAAGAATAATTTTATATTGGTGTAAAGCTAAGAATCTCCTTTAAAAACCCTTTTCGTTTCATCAATTTTGGGTAAAAATACATTTGTTAGCCACATGGGCCATCATATCACTTAGATATCACCACGTTTTTGGCCCATCATGATCTTGCACATACCCTAGTATGAAATCTAAACTAATTGTAAAAGTGAATTAAACAATCACATTAGTTTTTGGGACAAACATGATGATGTGTTGAGAACGAAGCAATGAGACAACCCATAGGATAAAATCCAATAGTCGCAATCAACACTACTTTAAATCATACTATTCAAGAGGGGATTAGACGTAAGACTGACACAAATGTGCGACATTAATGGGATGGTGAAGGGGAGTTCCATCGCACTTGGTTAAGGTATAGGCTCTAGATCCATAATTGGAGTTGATCACATAGGGATGAAGCCAATTAGGATTGAATTTACCTTTGTCGATGTAATCGACAATGATATTGCATTGGTTTTCATATAAAACCAAGTCACCCTTGTAAAAGGTTTAAGGGATGACACTTACATCGTGTTTGCGTTGCAACTTTTAGCGTCATCTATAAGGTGCTCAAGAGAATTGATGTGTTTCTCATCAAGCATTTCAAGTTGGTGTAGATGTTGTTTCGTATAAGTGTCATTGAATATATTAGGGGGTTGATCGTTGATGGAGGGTTTCATGATGGGATGGATGGTGAAGAATATTTGTTCATAATGGTAAATAGGAGAGACAAGGGAGGTTTCACTCGCCATTGCATCCATGTGGCAATTATATTTTCGAAGGATGTTATCAATGGTAAAGGAGTCAAACTGGTCTAATAGATTAAAAAAAAGCTCCTTATATTGCAAGAGTTTATCATGTTTAGTTTAATAGAGATTGTTAATTTGTTTAATGATTAATTATGAGTCACCATAGATCTTAATATTTTTAACCTTTAAGACAAGAGTAGTACATAACCCAGCGAGGAGAGCTTCATACTTAGCTATATTATTCATACATGGGAAATGGACACAATGGGATAAGGGAATAGGCTTACCAATAGGTGTAATTAAAATAACTCCAACACTAAAACCTATTCAACACTTGGATCCATCAAAGTACAACTCCAATGTAGGAATGTCTATAGTAAACACACTCTCACTAGGGAAAGAATCATTGGTGGGTAACACTAATGGGGAAGGAGCAGCAACCAAATGGTCGGTTAAGGCTTGACCCTTGATTTATTTTTGAGAAACAAAATTAAGGTCAAACTCAATTAAAAACATGACCCATTTAGCAAGATGTCCCGAAAAATCTATTTTAGTAAAAAGATAGTGTAAAGGGTCAAACTTTGTCATCACATGTACTTCAACATTGAGTAAGTAATGTCACAAATTACTAGTAGCAAATACAAGAGTGAGACATTGTTTTTCAATAGTGGACTAACGAGTCTCATAATCAAGGAGTGTGCGACTAATATAGTAGATGGGATGCTCTTTACTGTTAGAATCCTTTTGAGCCAAAATTGTTGCGCGAGTATGAACGAAAGAAATGATATATTGGATGAAAGGTTGATTGGCTATAGTGAGTTGTAAAATAGGGGGATTTATGAGGTACTCTTTCAAATTTTCAAAGGCTTGTTTACAGTCCTCATTCCAGTCAAAGGTAACATCCTTTTTAAGAATATGAGTAAAGGGTAACGTATGATCGGCTAAGCAAGTGACGAAATGACAAATGGCTTGTATTCATCCCTGTAAAACATGTAATTGGGAAATATTATGATGAGGTAGCATACTGGTGATAGCATCAATTTTATTTGTATCCACCTCAATGCCTCTGTGAGATATGATAAACCCTAAAATTTTACCACTATCTACTCCAAACACACACTTTTTAGGATTTAGGTGCATGTTGTATTTGTGCATACGGTCAAATATTTGATGGAGGATATGCACATTATCTTGGTGGGTTAATGATTTGGCAAGAATTTCGTGAACATAGTATTCTAAGATTTTGTGAATATAATCATGGAATATTAAGGTCATAGCTTGTTGGTAAGTAGCACCAGTGTTCTTTAAGCCAAAGGGCATCATAACCCAACAAAACATGCCTGAAGCGAACGTAAAAGCCTTTTTGTATTGATCTTGTGGGTTAATAAATATTTGGTTATACCTAGAAAATCCATCCATAAAGGATAAGAAAGCATGTCTAGAAATGGAATCCACGATCATATCAATGTTAGGAAGAGGAAATATGTCTTTTAAAGAGGCCTTATTCAAATCTCTAAAATTTGTACATATCCTAACATGTGGTTATCAGGTTTGGCCACAACGACAATGTTTGAAATCCAAGGAGAATAATCAATGGAGTGAATAAAACTTGCGTCAAGGAGGTTTTCGAGTTCTCCTTTAACATGCAAGTCAATCTTAGGATTCATTTTTTGAATCTTCTGGCGACCAGGTTTAGTGTTCTCAATGAGGACAATGTTATGGGTGACTATCTGGGGATCTATTCCTGGCATGTTTGAATATTTCCAAGAAAAGAGTTCAAGAAAGGTATCAAGCAAGGCTGCAAGATCCTCTTGTTCTTCATCATCTAGGCACTTCCCAATTTTAATGATTTTGTCTTTGTCATCAATATCCATGGGGACATCAAGGGTATCTCCTCAAGGGAGTGCATTATATTTGAGAGCATCAAGATCATATGGTTCCAAGATAGGAGGGTGTTTGTAAATAGCATCAACGGTGGACTCTGAACTCAACATAACACAAGAGGCATGCCTCTTGGAGTGAGAATGAGTATCCAAAGCACCTAAGAGATGTTTTAAATCATCCTCGACATGGACATAAGTGAAGAGGGGAGCATCCACATCAATAAATTTAGGGTGTTTAATTATAAGGGTGGCTCTTGATGTGCCTGATATAGTATTGATGTTGAGAGAGGGTCGTTGATTGGCTTTTGTAGCTTTAGAAATGGAAAACTCGGGACTTGTTTTAGTTCCTTGCATATTAAGTTCAATGGGGACATAGATAACTTGTTCATGCTTGCTGCACCCTTGACCCTTGTAACTCAATTGCTTGAGAAGATCATCCATAAAGTCTCTCCATTTCTTGTGGGTTAGGGGGTTGTTGATAATCTATCTCATCAAATTTCTTTGTATATGTGACATTTTCATCCAAAAGAGGTGAGGTAGGTATGGGGGAAGGGTTTTACTCTTGTTGGGTGGAGAGGATAGTAGATTGATCATTTTGAGTGTCCTCTTTGAGTGTGAGACTACAGTCACCCATAAAGGAAGGAGTAAATTCTAAAGAGCCCCAATCATCACCAATTAAATTAAATTTGGTTTTATCTTCAAGTTGATCTTTCTCAGAAGGGGAAATGTTAGAGGTGGGAATGAGGGTATGAAGAGGAAAAAAGGTTCCCTTTTCGAGTTGCAAACAAATCTCAACTTCGAGATCAATGTCAATTTGATAAACTTGATCATTATAGACATATTTCATTTTGTGATGAAGGGGCGAGGGTACTGCTTGAATCTCGTGAATCCATGGTCATCCCAAGAGGAGATTATAAGTAATATCATAAGACATGAAATGGATAGGAGTCAACAGTGTAACCATTCTGATGGTAATAGGTAAGGTGACGACACTAAGAGGTTGTTTGGTAACATTATCAAATCCTGTAATGGATAAGGAATCAGATTGGATTTGTGATCGGTTCACATGTAACCTATCAAGAAGCTTTACACTACACATGTTTAGGGAAGAGCCATTATCAACCAAGGTTCTTTTGATACCTATCCAATCATACTGAGCTATGATCATAAAGGCCTCATTTTTCTAGCACAATTCTAATGGTGGTAGCTCTTGTTGATAGAAAGTAATATCCACATTGGATGTATTCACATGTCATGTAGGAGAGCTGCCACATCATTAGTGTTCATACCAGGAGAGACCACTATCTATTGTAAGGTTTTTTGAAGCGTGGAGTGATAGTTAGGGGAATTTTAAAGGAGATCCCTAAGGGATATTTTGGAGCGATTTTTTTTAAGTTGTTCAACCAAATCATACTCCCTAAGTTGTGAGTTGAAATGAGGATCCGCGGTTAAGATGGGGTTGGGTAATGGTAGGGAAGTGGAGGGAGGTGGTTGTTGGTGATGTGGGTTATTATGGGTATAATGGGTGTGGGCAATGGTATCGTTCTTAGGAGGGTAAAGGGTAAACTTAGATTGGGCTCAGGTTGGAGGTTTAGGACAAGGTGGGTAAAGAATTAATTGGGGTTGAATGACATTGACATCTTCTATGCTAGTTGGGATATCACAACAAACCATAGTGGATGAATTAGGGGAGATGAAGTCTTGGAGGACATCATCTAACATACCCATATCATCACAAATAAAAGGTTTGAAAGCAAGGGAGGGGAAGTTGTAAATACACCATCACCAATCTTAGTGGATGAAGTGAGTGAGAGGAAGCTTTGAAGAGCTTCATCTAACTGATAAAAATCATCACAACTAAAATATTTTGACGATATAGTGTTCGTGTAGTGAAAAATTGCATGCATTGTATTATGTGAGTTATCTATTCTTTTAGGTGTATGTGTCACGAAATCTAATTTGAAAGAATTAGGAACTAAAGTAGAAAGGGAAACCTAGCATTAATAGGAATAAACAAAGAGTGTAGAAACTGGAAAACAAATTCAGAGAATAATGATGCAAAATGCCTACTAGGACTAGGTCACCCAGATTGGTGACTTAGTCGTGGTATGAATTTTTTTGAGTTTCGCAGGTTTTTTCTCTTGGAAAATGCAATTTTCTGGAAATTAACATGCAAAGATGTAATACATATGTGAAATTTCAGTATTAGGTAAGGACAAAAATGAAAACTATGATTCTTTTCCACTAATGCAAAATTAAAAACCCTAGGATGCTTGTTTATTCAATGCAACATTCAATGAAATGCCAAATAAAGAGCTCCTAGGATGCCTATGCAATGAAAATCAGAAGTATGTAATGTGTTGAAATGCAGGTTCACCAAAATGAACCGCAAAATATGAAGTGGGTGCTTTGTGTGGGGCTAAAAGAGTGGATCCTCTACAACATCCTAGGGTTTCACCTAGAAGGAAGAGGGTTTTCTTTCATCTCTAGAGGCACCCTATTTTATGATTCGGTTAAAAGGGGTTTTAGGGATTGGAACCCTATAGGGGTGTGAGATGAGTGCAACTATAATGAAATATGTTAGGGAAATGAAACTACTTAACCTAAACTAATATGACTTATGCTATTGGAAAACACATAATATAATGGATACAAATGAAAGCAATAGGAGTAAACTAGTCTAACAAAATAAAGAAGTGCAACGAGAAACTGAAGAAGGCTGAAGCAGAGGTTGTGGAAGTCAGTGGAAAACTAGAAAAATAAGGTTTTGAGTTGTTTGAGACACTTACACCCAATGGGGTGACCTAGTCCCTTTTCGGGAAATCTACTCCAAGAGTCATTTTTCCCAACTAGGTCCCTGAATCTCACACTTTAAGTGTTGAAAAGTCTCAATGGGACTAGGTCACCATTATGGGTGACCTAGTCCCTTTCTGCTTTTTTGAGAAATTGAAAGTTGACTCAAGTGCCTTAGGTCTATGTTCTACTTCTCCATAGGAATCTTTTCCAAAATCTACAAAATAACCTACAAAACAAAATGTTTTTGGGTTTCTAATGTGGTGTTTGCCTTGGTCAAACCCCTAGTAGGTATTCAAACTTGAAATGAAATGGAAATATGAATAAACCTAGCCCTATGTGTGTCTAGAACTAGGAAAACATGAAGCAAAGAAAAACACTATTCTGTTGTGCTAGAATAAGATGTATGCAATAGATTTGAAATGATGTAAGACTCTAAACCCTAGAAATCCTACAACATTGCAAATGAAAACAACAAGGAATGAAAATGGGATGCAAACCTAAAATTTATAAGTGGGTTGAAGGTAAAAGATGGAGGCACTTTGAAATTAGTCTTTAGGAATGATTTGGTGGCTAGTTTCATCTCTTCAACCTAGATTTCTCCATGAAAATCCATAGGCATCTATCCTCAACCTTGTCAATGTGTGATCTTGAATGTGAAGTGAGCTTCCAAGACCTACAAAATCCCTAATATACTACCCGAAAGCTTCAACTTTTGCTATTTGAGAGATGAATATTCTTGAGGAAGATGTTGGGCACTTGATTTTTGGAGTTGAGTGTGAAAAAGCGAGCAAGAGAGAGAGGAAAAATGACCTAAAAACAAGTATATATAAGCAACATGATCTAATTATCAGGATTTTTGACCTAACAAACTGACACCTATCGAGGATTTTTGGTTAATTATTCATTTTCCAAATTAAAACTTGAAAAATCCACAAAAAGGACCATGTCGCCAACTTGGGTGACCTAGTCCTACGAAGCGATTTTTACTTTTTAAATGATTTTGATGTTTTTTATCGGGGATTGAATGATCCCTTGGGTGTATCAGACTTTTATGTCAAAATTAACAACCTTAGGGGCCTATAAATGTTGTTTTAGGGTGAAAATTGATTAAATAGGACTTAAAGTGGGACCAAAACAGGCACAAAATTATCCTTTTCTTCGAAGGTATACAATTTCTGGTGACACTATTATTTTTCCTCATTTGCTTGAACTAGAGAGCCATCCAAAAAGATTCATTTTGCACCCTATAAAAACTCTTTAATGACTAAAAAGGTCCATACAAATGCACAAAGATAACTAAAACAATAAACCAAGGGTAAAAAAATCACAACAATCTCTTGTTTTAACTACAATTTATCCATCCAAAATCGATAGATAATCTATTTAAAGTCTAGAAAATGGGTGTAATTCCAAAGATAGAAACATATAACAAGAAGACATGAACAATAAATTATTAATCTAGATGTAAAATACCTATGCAAAATGACTTTATTTGCATTCCCTGCCTAAGATGTGTATGCAAATATATGTTTGTGAAACATGCACACATATAACAACCGATAACCAGAAAGGAAAAAAATGTAGTCATGTATGAAATGAGAATCAAGCTGAAGGTGATGTTTTTACTACAATCTTCTCTTGAACGAAGACAGTAGTGGCTCTTTCAACAATGCAACTTAATCACTATATTTTCTTGCACATTTTGGAGCACATATGTGTTAAAACCCTACAATGAGAATTCAACCAAAAATATTATATGTACTTGTATGTATATGTGTATATATGTATATGTAGATGTATATATATATGTATATATGTGTATGTATATGCATATGTATGTATATGTATATGTATATGTATATGTAAATGTATATGTTTATGCATATGTATATGTCTAACCTCTTATATTGTAGATCTATATGATTTGCTTTATAATCTTACATAGATACAATAGGAATCCAAAACAAATAGTGCACTCTACATTGTCTATTTCAAATTGTTTAATGCTCCAACTCAATCCAATGTTTCTTGCGCTTGTTAAAAACTATCAACAATACCTATATTTCTATTTGTAGGTACTAGGATAAGGCATCCAAAAGCATCCAAAAATCATGATGCTTATTTCTTACAAAGTTACTGCACCAAAAAAAACACTTCAATATGACAGATCATATACAAAAATACTAGATTTTGCTAAAATTTAATATTGTGACATGTATAATGGAGCTCCATAAAATTTCCCATGGATGTTTCATACTTTTCTTGTTTGGGGGTTTGTCTAGAGTCCCTAGGGCTCCATGATGTCAATATGGTAGGGTGGATAACAAGCGTGGGTTTTGTGTTTTGAATTTTAATGCCATACATTTATTCTTACATAGATTACTATCAATTAATGTAGTTTGAAATTAGAATTGAGAAGCCATATATTTGTTCCTTTACCATTTACCTTTTTGTCTATAGTCTTTACTACCAAATAATATAGTTTGAATTCAGAATTGAGAAGCCAATTCTCACATAGATTATTTGTCTTGTATCAATATGTGTCATTATTATTATTATAGTTTGTTGAGATTGTCTTCTAAAAACACACTAAGATAGGACATGTATGAGGATTAAGGGGTCGTTTTGGCATTACAAGGGGTTAATTTGGTGATGACAAGCCTAGGAGAGTGTGAAATTATTTTACCACACCTTACAACACTTTGTCATAAAGCTTGGAAAGATGTAAAAAGAGGCTAAAAATGGTCCAAAGTCCATAGGTGAAGGTCCAAATGAGAAAAAAGTGTCAAAGTCCACACTTTTTGGTGACATAGCTTCACAAAAACATAGTTTATAACATCATGTTTCTTATCTCATAGGAAGTTGTAGGTAAGCACTTGAGACTTTCGTCATGTCACCTCAAAGAAAAACATATTTTTTATTCAATTATTCTAACAATCCAAAATAAATGTATTGCATTATCACACTTTCTTTTTGTGGGGTTTGTTTATTTGTTTTTGATCGAAGATGGTGTCACTAAGTCTTCAATTGCACTATGAAGTAATTCATTCAAAATAAATATTTGTATTCCCAATTTACTTTTAATTGATTACTTTTTAATTATTTATACTTCTCTCCATTTTATTTTCTTTCTTCAAAAATATGTGATACCCAAAGTTATCAACTATCTTTGTTAAAGAATATTTTTTTAATGCAATATTAGTAATTAAAGGCATGGGTAATAAATCTTTAAAAAAATTCCTTGTATTTGTATGCATATGTATCTTAACATAATTAAATAATAATGAATTAATTTATTGAATAACCTAGACAAAAAGCCAAAATATACAAGTGCATCTAGGGCTAATAAATATAGAATTGAAATAGAGATAAAATAAATAATAATGAATTAATTGATTGAATAACCTAGAGAAAAAGCTAAAATATGCATGTGCATCTAGAGATAATAAATATAAAACTAAAATAAAGATAAAATTATCTCATACCTTAAATTTTGGTGTGGAACTATTGCTGTGAGGAAATAAAAATATTTATAACTTTAAATTTAATTTATATTTTTCAGTTATCATTTTTAAAGAATGAATTTATTAACAAATTGTATTCGTTGAGAATTAATTTACTATATTCCTAACATTTTTTAAGTAAACTAAAATTTTAATAAATATTGTATCTAAAATTATGAAATATTACATATTAATAAAAAAAACTTATTGATCATTACTTGTTTAAAATTAAAATTAATGGATAGATTGTAACTAATTATATTCATTAAAAATGGCCTATAGTTTTGTTTTATATTTTCATTAGTTAATTTTAAACTAGTAGTTTTAATTGTTGAGATGCACAAAGCAATTTCTCCTATTTGTCAAAAATGTTCATAATCTCCCACCCATAGCAAATGAGATATCAATTAACTTTATGTTACTTCCTATTGACTAATTAAAATTCTTTTTGTTCCTTGACTCAATCAAATAATTGTAAATATTGTCGAGTTTTGGTATTTCACATTCCACTCCACACAAAAAGGTCTCCCACTTCTTGCTCGCTAAATAACGCTTTGCAGTGCACCCTGATCAGTTGATTGTTGCATGCATGTGCATGCAACTGCTAGTTTTAAATAGTTTCAACTTTTGTAGAACTATATTTCACAACAAAGAAAAAAATAGTAATGAAAGTGATAAAAAATTTCGTTCTTGTTTCCTTTGTATGTTAAGTATATGACAATACACTTTCAGTGTATTCACTTAGTTTAAGTTTCTTGGATATAAGAAAAGTAATGGCCACTACCGATCCTCATTTGCAACATGAGCTCCACGCCTTACATTTAAGACAAAATGCATTGAATGTCATTCATGCTGAAAAAATTGTAATGATTTCTTGCTTTAATAATTGATATGTGGTGCTAGTTTATTGGGTGCATTTGTTTTCTTTGTAATGTTGAAAATTAAAATAAAGAGGTTAAACACCATTATATCACTCAATTTATTCCATGATCTAGTCATACAATTAGCCTTGTCTTTCTAATTTTGTTCACTTATTTTACGATTTCCTTCGTGCTCTTCCTTATCAAGTCAACATGCAAACATATTAAAGATACGTTAGATGAATTAAATGGTTTTTTCTTCATTTGAATCAATTTATACCCCTCTAAAATTTAGGATATGAGCTTTGAATTGATCATTTAGAAAGCTTGGCCATGCTTTAAATTAGTTAAAATACATAAAATATGTGAAGTTTATTGATAAAGGGTAAGTAAATTAGTATCGATTATGTCATGTTCATCCATTTTATAAAGATCATCTATGTATAAGTCATCATTATCTCCTTCATCCACATTATCATGAGTAGATGTACTCTCATCACAAATATCCTCCTTATTAATAATTAGTTGATTTTAATACCTAGTTAGTATAATAATCATAAAATAATTGATGGAGGCATGTAAAAGATCACCATCAACATGAAGGAGATCCAAGCTAGGATGAGATACAATGCTAATATGACAATCTATAGCACCATCAATAATAATCACACAAAGTTTCTTAAATTCATCATCTTAATTTGAGTTTGTAAGCATGGTGATGTAAGCTAGGGTTGGATGGAACACTCATTGTTCCATGCTCTGGGTCTCACCTTGGAAATCCCCTATGGTGGCACTCTCCACCACCTTAACCTATAGGTCCTATCTCAGGTATAGGTAATGGTCAAACACTCTCAACACTCAGTTAGGTTCTTACAGGGGTGTAGAGATGTAGAATCAAGCTTCATAGCATCCTATTTGGGTTATTGGACAAACACTAGGCTCCAATTCTCCATCACCTCCACCAAACCCTCACCTAGGGTTTAAAAAGGCCACAAGCCTAAAACCCCAAATTAGCCCTCCTAACCCGAGAAAAGTGGAATTTTCTCCAAACTCTTCCAAAGAACCCCAAATATTTTTAGTGGTTTCTTGGACCTGATAGCTACCACCTCAATATTTTCAAGGTCTCAATCCTTGCTTGACCGTACATAGGCCTATCCATCAATTTAGTAGATTTAAGGTTTTTAGAGCCATTTCCTGACCATCCGGTGAACTGTTATTTTGTTCTCCTATCAAACGGATTGTTGAAGCCTACTCATTGACAGAAAGCCTTTTCAGTACCTCCATCCACCTTCCTACCATGGGGTTTAGCAAGGAGAGGTCTCCCCTGCAAGTTAGGTGTTTCACACCCCTTGACTTTCCTAGTCGGGCACTGTTTAGCTCTCCTAGGAAAGGTCTTCTTTCATGAATACCTGGCCTCTAATGACTCCTACCACTACTATAAGTATAGGCATGGAGCCTAGACACTAGTTCCAAGAGCCCATACACCAAGTACAGGGGAAGAGTGGTCTAGAACTCCATTTATTTTTGTCATCCAGTCAGAACAACCAAAACAAGAAACTAGTTAACTGAAAACAAAATCTTGAAATGATGAAAAAACTAACTACAAACCCAACCAGCCCAAGATCAAAAACACATAAAACTTAGCAATTATTCCTACTGTTTTTTTTACTTCTCCTTCATGAAAATTTCAAAACTAAAAAACTTCAAATGCCTTCCAACCTTTCACA